>JAMPIV010018424.1:0-207853 GCA_024509875.1 Oreohelix idahoensis | reverse complement strand
TTCGAATAAAGTTTGGATACAATGACTTAGACAATTGTAATGTGGAAGATTACAAGTCATCCATGTGACTGCTTCACGCAGCAAAGAATGATCGCAGTGTGTAGGCCTAGCATTTCTCAACCTTTTTTCTCCCGGAGGAAACCTTGAAATACTGTTCAGGTTTCAGGAGAACCCCTGCCACTCTTTTTGTGTGGTCCACCTCCCCACAAAGGATATCGCTCTAATGCAAGGGTCAGTAGTGTAGTGTAGAAGAAACTTCAGTTTTTCATTTTTAACAGGCTTTTCTTTAACTTGCAAGGTATGTCACCTTCCAATCTTGCAATCGATTTTTCGATCACTTCCAGATGAGCAATAGCTCTGAAACTTGGGCATGTGTTGTGTATTCCCGATGACAATACAATAATCATGTCGTAAAATTAATAATATGAATAATACATTAGAATTAATATTAATTTTGTTTGTTTGTATTGTATGTGTTTCATTAGTGAAATGGGTGGTATAACAACTGCAAATGATTCTAGGTGTATTCTTTCCAACAAGATTGTCTTTCTTGAGATAAATATTGAAAACTTCTCCTCCTCCCCCTCCACACACACCGCACTAATCGCACGCGCGTGCACAGACATACACGCAACTGACAACTAATTAAAAAAATATATAATTTACAACTCCTTATTAAAATTTAAAAAAAAAACAGAAAAAAACAGAATATATATATTTATATATATAATATTATACTATATATATATATATTTATATATATATATATATATAATATATATTATATATATAGTATATATATATATATATATATATACTTTCCGTGTAATACTGAATAATGAAATCCGCGTCCTGTGCTCTGGACTCGTTTATCGCAAACTGATGTCATTAGCGGATCGATTACATTTGACTTAACTGTACAAACTACAACAAAATTATACTAAAAAGAAGAAAATTTTAAAAATATATATTTTAAACACAGGCTTTTAATGCACTAAAAAGCCACAAATAATGTTTCACAATAAATTGACAAAAAGCCTGGGGCGCTGTTTCTACATGAAATTAACTTCTGCTTTATACTTCAATAGACACGTATGGATTAATATATGATACGCGCTTAAGCACCCCACGCTTTTTTGTCACTTTGATGTTACATTTTTTGACTGCAAAGCTATAAATTCAGTGAAAAAATTATTTGTGGCTTTTTAGTGCCTTAAAAAGCACGTGTTTCAAAAAACTATTTTTTAAATAAATTTTCTACTTTGATTTAAAAAAAATCGTATCCAAGTAGGCCCTTAAAGTCTTATCACAAATTTCCAACTCTACAAGATGTTAATGAAATATGGTATGTGCAAGTGAGTGATCACACAGTCCTGTTGCGCACTGCCCTTATGGGACTGCTCGGTCATTGCCCACCAATGCGAGCGCTAACATCACTCGGCGTGCATCTCTCGCTGAACCCCTAGCGTTCCGCGGAAGCAAGGTTGAGAGACTGGTGTAGACGCTTCTCATTCAGTGGTCCTGGGGGTCATAGCAAGGCTTATCGTTAATTTTTTTTTTACACAGTACTTTATCTAAAAAAAACGGCAATTTTACTAATCATATTTTGTTTTTTACTTTGCCGTTATGTATTTGCGCTGGTTCATGCTCTAATTTGGTGTTTCTATTTATAAAAGTTGAAGAGTGACTGTCCAAATTAGTCGGGCATTTTTCAAAGAATTCACACTTCGTAAAGAGATCTTGGGATTCGGAGTGGCTAAGAGGTATGGCGTCCCGCCTCGAATTATAAAGGGTATCAGGTTCGATTCCAAGTAGAGGGAATATACTTTATTTGGGGTTTTTTTTTTTCAGAACCAGTGATCCATAATGATGTCATACTCCCCTTGATCTCCTGGGTCGTTGAAGATCGGATGCATAACCTTCTCGGATATGGACGAAAAATATTGTTGGTCCACCGAGTGCAAAATTGCGCACGATAAAAATCCGACGGCAAATTGGAAATCGTAAAAGAGTAGGCCATAAGGCCGCCGTTGCCCTGGCAAAATTTTAAAAATTAGAAACTCTACCTTACCACAAAAACATTTATAGAATGTGTGATTCCTAATATACATACATTGGGATTTCACCGGTATGCCACGGAGTTCGTGCATTGTGCTGAGATCCTCCCTGTGTGATCTCTCTTCTTCTTCTTCCTCGTTCGTCCTGAAAAGGACGTTGGTTGCGTTTGTGTCTGCTTACAGCGAGCTGCGATATCTGCGCTTTCGGCCGGTACGTCCGACGTCAGCACGGCATTTTTTGGGACCGGGTTTGCCTTCCCTCTTCGATCCCTACTCTCTCAGCCAGACTGCAGTGATGCAGCCTGTTTCCAGGACCACCACTTGGAGGTGGAGTAGGATCTTGGTCAGCTCTGGTTCGCTGACCCTGACGCAAGCAGTCAAGCTATGAGTCGCTGACTGCATTCTCTATTGCTGCGTCTTGTGTGATCTAAGGGAGGAGATCAGAGCACTGATGGAGTTGTCCGTGTGCAATAAAGATAGTCCTTAAAAAACCAAATCAAACCAAATCAAACCAAACCAAATCAAACCAAACCAAATCAAACCAAATCAAACCAAACCAAACCAAACCAAACCAAAGAGTTAAGACACACTGTTAAATAAGTAGGTAGCATTTCTGATGAGAGGAATTGCGTAGCGTCTGAATTGCCAAGCGGTTAGAGCGCCTGCCTCTCGTGGCAAATTTACCGCGTTCCGGAATCGAAAACTTGGGTAAAGCGTCGCGCTCCGGTTTAAACCCATGCTGTAAATAGGTACTTTACTCTACTCTTGAGCTGCGGGGAAGGCAAAGCAAATACGAAGAAGGGAGCTAGCCCCAACCCCCAGCTCATAAAACTAGACTTAGCACAGTGAAGTCTCTAACACTTCAATAACCTACGGCAGATTCTACTATTGGGACTTACATATACCTTCTTATTAACTTAATATGACCCATTATGTTGGCAGGGCATATTTACACTGAGTCATCTGGACCTGCCCCCCCCCCCCCCCCCCCCCCCCCCCCTCGAGACATCGTTAAAATTAGCTATTTCCTCGTATGAGCCCTTTAGAAAATGTATTGTGTAAATGACTGAAAGCCCTCTTTCTCCACTGGCTGTTTCATAATAAAACTCTAATACATCACTGTTACGATTTCTAGAAGTAAACTGGGTAATAATTAAAATGGGCGTTGCTAGTTGGGGGAGAGAAGCCGGTTGTCTGCGCCACTTCACTAAACAATAATTATATCATAACACTGCATAAACTGTATAAAGGTTTAGACAGTATGAATAGAACGTCGTTACATTACAGTCGTGACACCTTACGCTGAGCCAAAATAAAGGTGGCGGTTTGAACTTTAATAATTATGTACGGAAACCTTTCTACGAACTGTATGTTGTTGTTATTCATCCAGCGGCGTTTGAGCTCTCGCCCTTCGTCCCAACGCCATGTAGTGGTGTCTGTATGTGTTCGGTGTTTGTATGTGTTCGTATGTGTTCGCAAGTTGTTCTTTAACTCCAAATAAGGCGTTCCACTTATCTGGCCACGGAGGAATGAGCGTTTTCCTAACATCATCGTGTGCTGGGCACTCGAAGAGGTGGTGGTCAACAGTTTTATTGGGATAAATACATAGCTGGCACTCTGGGAGTGTGTTGTCGTTGGATTCTGTTCAACGGGCTGTATAAAATGTGGACAATTTGATATGACGATCAAAACGGACTGCAAGAAGAAAGCTGAACATCATAACTACTGGGCCAAAAATAGCAAAACGGAAAACCTTTTCCATCAGTAAATTGAAGGACCCCTTTACCACACCAAAAAAAAAAAAAAAAAAACATTTCGTTCATGTTTGATATAAAGAAACGTTATCAATCTGCCAAGAGCCATTCTTCTTCGTCTTCCTCGTTCGCCTTCAGACCTCCACATTTATGACTAATAACGGCAGTAGTCAACTCAAGGTTCCCGACAAGTCTCCAAACAGTTTTTCGTTGTGACAGGAAGTGGGTTGTTGCCATATGCTACTCACATTCATTTCTGTAGGGCTGGGCAGTATCTGCCAAGAGCCAGGAAGAGACAGCAGTTCAAGAAAGGAATGAAATGACCACATGAGAAATAGTACCGTCATCGGGACATCCAGCAGCAGAAAGAAACACATCGTTGTAAAAATGTATACTGTACTTATTTACAACCAACCAGTGTATGAAGTGAAGAACTTTTTGAATAGGAGAAAGCTACAGTACACTAGTGGCACTGTATACAAACTTGAAATATTGGCGGTTGCTAGAAACACTTGAAGGCGGTGCTTGTTATAAACACTTGAAGGCGGCTGTTTTAAACTTTGGATAATTACACTATAATTATAAAGCATGCATAACTTTATTGCAGAGGTATGAAATAAGTGCACTCGTTGCATGTGAACACAGCTGTATCACACGCTCGCGATAATGTATACACACTTGAAAAAAAGTTTTTTAAAACTTTAAACACGGAAATTATAATCATACGCAGGGCGTTTTACATAAAGGTAAGGTACAGATAGTCACTAACTCAAGAACAGAGTCAGGTACCAATTTTCTTCTTCTTCCTCATTCACCTTCAGACTTCCACATTAATGACTTTAATAAAGGCAGCAATCAGCTCAAGGTTCCTGACATCTCGTTCGCCATCAGACTTCCACATTAATGACTCTAATAAAGGCAGTAGTCAGCTCAAGGTTCCCGACATCTCGTTCGCTCTCAGACTTCCACATTAATGACTCTAACATAAAGGCAGCAATCAGCCTCAAGGTTTCCTGACCATCTCGTTCGCCCTCAGACTTCCACATTAAATGACTCTAAATAAAGGCAAGCAATCAGCTCATCACAGGTTCCTGACATCTCGTTTTCGCCCTCAGACTTCCGCACATTAAATGACTCTCTAATAAAGGCATAGTAGAGTACAGCTCAAGGTTCCCGACATCTCCAAACAGTTTTTTTCGTCGTGGAGTGAGGTAGGTTTTGCCATATGCTACTGCATCCGTTCATTGCTGTATGTTGGGCAGGGCGACTGCCTGCAAGGTGTTCGGCTGTGTCATCGGGCTGATGCAGCAGGTTTTGCAACATCTGTTGCATCAATTCCTGTAACTTGTGGTATAGATAGTATCTCAATCTGTTGTGTCCACTGCGTAGCCGAAAATGAATGGTGACCTTGGTCCTCGCATAGATAGCTCTGATGATATGCCGATCATCCTTTTAATGGGCCAGGGTGCTCTCTTTCCCCAGTTTGAGACTTGTGAATGTGGCTTTTTAATAGTATAGTTTTTTGCAATTTTCATAACTTGTCAACTATCATAACTGTCGTAGCGCTCCTCCACTTCGTTAGCAAGTTTTGTTCCTGCCGCCTCTCTCGTTGCCTGGCATATTGCAATGGGCTGGTACTCACTGGATTGTGCATTGTTGTGCATTATTTTGATGTCTGAAGCATTAACAGTAAGTCTTTCAAGAGAGTTTATTATCAGATCTTTTAATTCTCTTTGGCATGGTGGCTCTTCAGGAGCTTGTTATTTTCTGTCTAGGGCATCTGAAAAAATTATTATTTGTTACTTCTGCATGTGGCTTCATTTGCTTCAAAGATATGCATTACAAAAATTATAAGAGTGTTTTCCCGCTGCCTGTTTTAGGGCTTCTGCTTCAGTATTGAAATTTATTGAGCAGTTTAAGTTTGCCAGTGTCCCGATTGCCATAGAGTAGATTCTCTTGTCTTTAATTTTTATAATGCCCGACACACCCCCCCTCCCCCCCCCTGCCGCCTACCCCATTTTCAACTGCAATTTTTTGCTGAAGATATACCGCAATCCAGTGATAGTCATTCACTGTGATACAGAGCGCTGCTGAAATTGTTGTTGTCATATATACTTGGTTGCTACGTGTGGCCAGGGAATGGCGTAAAGGACTGGAATAAAGAAAGAGCAAGGCTTTGTATGTTTGTAACTTGTCGCATAGGATTATGAGGATCAATAGGAAGTTTTCTATTTTCTCTTCTTTGTCTTCTAATACCCGTAATGTCCTCTATTTTTATTATCACTCTTTATCCTTTTCCTGTATTATTTTTCGCATTACGTTCGTTTGCGACCGAAAATATTCAATTTTCCCATGTTCTAACGTATTATCACCTGTTTCTTCTTTCCTTTACTGAGATACGCAATTATGACCTAAACGTAGTCCAGTCTCTTGCACACGAGATAATTTTGAGGTGGGATTTTCAGTCCCATCAGACATGATGAGATCGCAGACAAATTGAATCTACATTACTTGCTCACCCTGTTCACCGCGCGAGTTTCACCTTGGCTGAGTTGCTCGAGGGAAGGTGTTGATCGCGCCTCACAGAGTCGGCTCGCGCTCAAGAGCAGACAATTTAGTCTGGCCAGATTTATCCATCTGAGACAAATAGTTTTTATCGCTTAAGTTTTGCTCGGTGAAGTGTGTGGTAACTGCCACCTAAGGGGGACGTTACCGGTCTACATTGTTTACACCGGATACACAGCGTCGTTTCTTCCAGGCTAGTCGCTCGAGTGAAAGTGGTAGATATGGACACTCAATGCAGCGTGCTGAAATGAGGAAAATAAGTATGGGTGTTTTTCCATAATTGACACTCACGCATGCACACGCTCAGAAGGGCCATTTTCTTGACGTAGGTGTCGCAAAGAACACACTGCCTGGCTCAGTTATACGGCAAATGGCGTCTATTTCAGCGTGTTAATGAGAAGGGGTAGATCATATTTCGTTTTGCGCGAAATAAGTTTGTCGACGACTAGCCTTTGTCCTGGTTTTATAAGAGAGTATTAACTCGCGCAGTTTGAAACAACTCGATGAGATCATTCATTCTCTCCATAATTCGCAGTAGACAGGTTTGTTCGTGAACTTAGAAATACAGCTGTATATGTATAGCGAAGCTCCTAGTTTGTTCTCCGAAAGAAATTTGCCGAGCTTCTAGGACTATCTAATAAATAGATCAGCGTATAAATTCTAAAGTGTAGCGATTACCTGTAGTTCTGTGTTGATGAGGCGTAAATATAATTTTATAATTAAGTAATCTAATATTTTTTGTGAAAGTGTTTAATGTGATTAATCGCTTATTTCATATGTTTCACTAGGTTAGAACTTTGGCGTGCAGAGTGCATCTTAATAGTTAAATAGTCTACGTATTATTTTATAGTGACGACGTTTACAAGGTGGACACCCCCACTTCATGGGTTAAATGCTTTCTTGCCTCATTCTTCACTGTTTGTCGTCTATCACGCCCATGGCGACCGTTGCCTCAATTGGCTGTGTGTGGTGTACCCGGAAACGGGGCCTCCCATTACTGAGGCACAGTTAAGTCCCCGATGTCACTTATCGGTGCAGAATTGAGAGAGATGGCTGAGCATCACAATCCCCCCTGTGTTGCAGCATGATGAGAACCCAGCATTGCACACTGAGCTTGGGGGGATCACTTGGGCACCAGACTTAATACTGGCTCTTGACTGGATGGCCGCATGCAGGAGATTTCTACAATGGAGGGTTGGCAGGGGGTGGGTATCTGGAAGTGGCTCTGTGCAGGACGTGAGGAGTCCTTGGGAGAGCCCAGAACCAGAGCACAGCATTGTGCAAGCTCTGCATAGTTGGAGAGCCCCCTGGATGACGGGGAATGCACAGTGTGCTACCCCACCTATCCCCAACTGCTAACTTAGAACCAGAAGTGGGGTCCTCTGTATGCGTGCCAGGCCAGGATAAAATGCCTGGGAAAGAGACTGGCGCTCAGAACTCCCTAACTCAAAGTTGCAGGATGGCAGAAAAGCCACGGGAAAGACAGGGCTATTTTGAAGATAACGCAACCATATTTTCACCATACGAGCTCGGACGCCGCCTCGGTAAACAAGGTCCGCGCAGAGCAGTGACACCCCCAGAGCAGTGACACCCCCAGGCTGCTTGCGAATAGTCTACTACTGGGAACATAAACAGATTAGGGATGAGCCCACTCTCCCGTTGAACAGGTGCTAAAGTCGTAGATACTGGGCCAGAGGGCGCACCGGAAACCACAGTATCATGCAACTCGCTTTTTTTTTTCTATGGAGAGTACACCGTCAAATAAATCTCGTTCTGGTGCTCGCCCTGTGGAGCTCCACCAGGCAGGTGCAGTGCCGGGCTCTGAGCCTCGACAGAGCCCACCCTCAGCTACTGGAGGACCCTCTAGACCGTCTTGTGGAGTCAACAGACGGCGGAGGAGAACTACTGACCAAAACAAAACAGAAAAAGAGAAACCCAGAGTGCCACTTGTCATGATGCACTGGAATGCAGAGGGAGTGAACAGCAAGCAGGCTGGATACAGCAAAAAGACAGAGCTGGAAAACATCTTGTATGAGAAGCAAGTCAGTGTTTGCTGTATCCAAGAGACTCACTTGAAAGCAGATCAAACCTTTAAAATAAGGGGATATCAATGCTTCAGATCCGACAGAAAAGATAGACGAAAAAGGAGGAGTACTTACTCTTGTAAGGAATAACATTCCTGCACACGAAAGGAAAACCTTCATGGATGGAGCAGAATATCAGCTGCTGCAGATAAAGGTAGACAAGATGGAAATAGAACTCCTGAACTATTACTGTCCGAACAACAAACCCCTGAGTCTCAGCTCTATACAGGTACCAGCCACCAACTTTATAGCAGTTGGAGACTTTAATAGCCACTCCCAGAGCTGGGGCTATAACCATCTGGATCACAGAGGTGAAGAGGTTGAAACTTGGCAAGATGATCACTCCCTAATCCTAGTCAATAATGCCACAGATACTCCTACCTTCTACTCCAGAGGATGGCACACAACTTCAACACCAGATCTTGCCTTCTCCACACACCAGATATAGCTGGATCTATTAGTAGAGAAGTAGGAGACCAACTAGGGGGAAGCGACCATCGCCCAATCTTTCTTACTGTCCAGAGTGCAACTCTCAGTACAGGCCCAGCCATTACAAGATGGAACTACAAAAAAGCCAACTGGGGTTTATTCAGGCATCAGGTGAACACGCTGCTGTCTACCCTCAAGGTACAGAACAGAGACATTAATGAAGTGGTAAAAGACTTCAACAGATGCATACTACAAGCTGCAAAAGAAACCATTCCCAAAGGATGCCGGCGTAACTACATACCATACTGGTCCAGCACACTCCAAGAACGTCAGGAAGCTATGGACAGGGCTAGAAAGGACGCAGAGTCTCAGCCTTCACTTGAAACTCACAACAAATGGAAAAAAGGCTGTAGCAGAGTTTCAGAGAACAAAGCTAGAAGAAAAACGGAAAAGCTGGAGAACTAAAACGGCATCGCTGAACCTTGAGAAAGACGGCAGGAAACTTTGGAGATTAGTCAAGTCTCTAAATGAAGAGCGTTCCTCACCTAGGCAGACTATCACATTGGATGAAGGTGGCAAACTTTTCAGAGGAAAACAAGCTGCAGACTTGTTTGCTAGAAGATACAGTTCAGAAAGCAACTTACCCATTAACATAGATCATCAGAGAGAGATAAGAAAAGAAATACTGGCAACCATGGGACAGACAGATACTCCTGCCCCAATGAGGGAACCCATCACACTAGGAGAGAGAACTACAGAAGGCTATTTCCAAGCTTAAGTTTCAAAAGTCACCCGGCCCAGACAAAATCAGCAACGAAATGCTAGTAAATCTGAGCTCAGCAGCAAAGACAAAACTGCTTGAGATATTCAACCACAGCTGGTTGAAAGGAACGGTACCCCAAGTATGGAGAGAAGCCATCACAATACCCATACTAAAGAAAGGGAAATGTAAGACCGAGGCGGCAAGTTACCGGCCAATCAGTCTCACAAGCTGTGTTGGGAAGACTATGGAGCGAATAGTCAACCACAGATTGAAATGGTATTTAGAGTCTGAGCAGATCCTGGTGCCGGAACAAGCTGGATTTAGGGAATGCTACAGTATAGAAGACCAAGTTACTTACTTGTCTCAAGCAATAGAAGATGCCTTCCAGGAGAAGAAAAAGGTCCTAACGATCTGGGTCGACTTCAAGCAGGCCTTTGACAAGGTGTGGAAAGATGGCCTTATTGCAAAACTTAGGAGAAGTGGAATCCAAGGCAACATGATGAAATGGATCCAGTCATACTTGCATAACAGGAGAACTAGAGTCACTCTTGACGGTCTGCTGCAGAGCAGAAAAGTGTGTTGCTCCATCAGGGGGTAACCTCAAGGAGGAGTAAATTTCCCCCCAACACTCTTCCTTGTTTACATCAATGACCTGGTGAAAGATCTCCCTGCAGGCAGTTAAAAGCTGCCTTAAATACAGAGGACCTTGTACACTGGTGTGCTGATGAAAATGTCACCACAGCAAATTATAGAATGCAGCAGGCAGCAGACATGCTAGTGTCATGGGCAGAGAAATGGCTTATCACAATAAACACAGACAAAACCTCCACAACACTGTTCTCCCTCGCCCCCAAGGACAAATCAGCTAACATACACCTAGGGACAACCGTGATCAAGGAAGAAAGCTACCCCACCTATCTTGGGGTGACATTTGACCAAAGGCTTACATGGAATAAGCATATTGAAAATGCAGAAGGAAAGGCCCGAAGACGACTAGGCGTACTCAGAAAAGTAGCAGGTACCAACTGGGGAGCAAATGAACGAAATCTAAAGAAGATTTATAATGGAGTAATAAGACCACACTTAGAGTTTAGCTCAGCAGCATGGTCATCAGCTGCTAACTCACATCTGCAGTCTTTGGACAAGGTGCAAAATCAAGCTCTCAGGCTCATTACAGGGCCATGAAAACTACACCAATAACAGAGATGCAGAAGGTTGCTGGATTACAGACATTGTCCCATAGAAGTGACACAAAAACCATGATCCAGATGGAAAAGTACAACAGTATGCCAATGCACCCAATGAAGGCAAGACTAGATGATCTGGCATTGGGACGTCTAAAGCGTAGCAGCTTTGTGCATCGGGGGAAAAGACTTATAAGACAGCATCAAGAAGACCTATCCATGAAGACAACACCACTGAAGCCCACCCTATACCCTGTACCATGGGAGCAGGCCAGCAGTGCCCTCCAAATTAATACATCAGTCAGTGGTCTCACAAGTGGATGTGAGTATAATGATCTGCAAAAACGAACTGCTACATTGAGTATGATCCAAGAAAGCTATCCCGATCAATCATGGATACATGCCTATACAGATGGATCAGCAGCTAATGCTGTTAGGAATGGAGGTGCCGGTATCTTTATCTCATATCCTGACAACCACTATGAGACTAGGCACATTCCCACTGGTAAATTCTGTTCCAACTATACAGCTGAGGTTCAAGCTCTAGAGCAAGCTGCAAATATGATTTATAACACCAACTCTGACTGCCACCAGGTAGTCATCCTCACAGATGCACTGTCTGTCCTGCAAGCTCTCAAGGGTGGTAAACTCCCGCATCTGAGAAATGAACTAAACAAGGTAGCTGCCAAAAAGAGAACCATACTTCAGTGGGTACCATCTCATTGTGGTGTACCCGGAAATGAAAAGGCAGATAAACTTGCAAAAAAGGGAGGAGAATGTGAACAAGAAGATAATGAAGTCACATACTTTGAGAAAAAGAGAGCTATCCAGACTATCAGAAGAGAACAGAAACCAACCCAAAGACGACTATCACACTCTCGACCGGCAGGACAGATAACTATTTTTCGACTCAGGACAGGGCATAACAAACTGAATAAACACATGCACAAGCTACGATTGTCTGCTTCACCACTGTGCACATGTGGATTAAACGAACAAACTGCTGAGCATGTTCTACAGGACTGTCCTCTGTATGACCAGTTAAGAAAGATATACTGGCCGAATGACTCATAAATGATAAAGTCAAGCTGTTAACGCTTGCAGTTTAAAAATGTGTAAGTTATATCGAGTACATAATATGTAAAAAAGGCTATTTCATGTGTTTTTTTCTTTATGTCAGTTCAGTGTAATAAACTGGCGTTAACCCAAAACTTTGCCGGCGTTTGGTACAGAGACATTACCTGTGAGAAACAAAAACATTTTTATATCTTAACCACTCGTGCGATTTTCAAGTAACACCCTGTGTCTGACAGGGGCTGTCCTGCCTTCAGGGTATAGACAGACAAAAATACAAATCCCACTAACGGGGTTTTTTTAAAAAGAATAAATGCTTATACTGGCCTTTGAGCCAGTTCCAAGATTTCATTCACTCACAAACTCTAATGTACATGCCGAGCCTTGTGGCGATGAATAGTTACAGAACAAAAACAATAACTTTCCGACGGAGTTTTGACTGTAGTGTATGTGGGTGACCAAATATAGTCCCCTATTCCTGAAAGTAGACACTCGATCTGATCTGACATTCCTACATTTCTAGGAAAGCTACAGCTTTAAAAAAAATAGTGACACTGTGCTTGCTATTAACGTTGGTCGTACCTGGACAATTTGAATGTGACATAAACAGACATCCGAAGAAATAAGAAACACCCAAAGGAATCGTTCCCTGAAGCAGAGAATTCATCGGCCCGTCTTTTTGGAACTGGGAGATTTCTTGGTCAAAGACATGCCAATTGACCGATTCTGATGTAAGTAAATGTGTACCCTGAGAAAAATTGTTGTATCTTTCCAGAAGTGGCTGACCAAAAGCTGTGAGTATGAACAAATGCACGTGATCACGGGCTGAAAGAAATAGGGGTGAATGCAGGACTGAGTGATTCTTTAATGTATGTATATTTTGGGCAAACTTTGTCAACGCTACGATTCACAAGTGTTGTGATCCAGTGGGATCGCCATCTCATTGTAACATCGCCGGCAATGAAGAAGCGACAAACATGGCAAACAGGAAGGTTACACATCTACCTCTCAGCCTGATGCAAGCATATACTTTTTGAGGAAGCAAAGAGTTTTATCAGAATCAGTTACAGAAACAAATCTGGAATGTTAGAACATCCAGGGCACACACAGAATGATGCTTACTACCAGCTCCAGAGAAAGAGAACAAGTGGTAATCTTCTCAAGACTCCGCACTGCACTGGCCACAACAGATTGAGATGATACCATCTATTCAACAAGGCTCTAAGATAGGATTCTACCGATCAGTGTAACTGTGACACTGATAAAATGACTGCTGAACATACTGCTTCAAAGTTGCCCCTTATAGATGTGGTACAGAGAAGGTGCATATGGCAGATCGCCAGCTCCTTTCGTGGTAACAGCTACGTTTACGGGCGTTTCGCAAATAGCCTCAAACGTGACTACTGCTTTCTTTGAGAACATCAAGTGGACGTTCTGAGGAGTGTACCGAAGTAAGAAATGAAGAGTGATTTTTGGCACTCATTTTGCTGTCTTTAGCTGTCTTTGTGGAAGTTTGTTGCTAATCAATATTGTTTTTTCCTAGCTGTTTAGAATAGATAACCTGCTATCAAAAGATCAGTCCATACCTTCCAAAAAAAATGCCCGAAAATATTAGACCCAAATCATATGTGGTATCTGTGTCTCTCTATTTGGGGCTATCACATGTTTCTTCTAACACTGGGACTGTGAGCTATATATTTCGAGGGAAGGATCACACCCTAACGGGTCTATCAGTCTTGTGTAGCATTCCCTTGATTTTTTTTATGATTTTCTGTCTATATGCTTTTGATGGTAATTTTAATTATGTTTTGTGAGAGAAGTTTGTTTTTATAGATAATTAGAATACTACTCAATAATTAGTTCCAGCGTGTCGGTCAGTTTTCGTTCCAAATGATTTATCCCTGTATAATTCATAGTGAATATAGTTTTCCCACGTGTCTATGTGACTCACTGTCGTCTATTGTGGGTGTGTGCACGTGACAGTGGGTAAGATATACATATATTTAAGGTATAGTGTAGCTTAACGACTGTCTTGACTACACTCTTTAAATCTGTCGTAGAAGATAGGTGAGAGAAGAGAGAGAGAGAGAAGGATTTCTCGATACTGCTAGAGACAGCCATCTTCCATCACATTCTACCATCTCACTCGTGGAAATCTATTTCTACGTAGCATCATCATCTCTCACTGTTGGACTAATCACTTATTCAAATCTTTGAATCAGAAAGGGGCGACGCCAACCAAGTCCTTAATTCTCCTATCAAAAATCTACGACAAATGTCGCTCGTTTTGCTGGGAATTGAAACTGCAAATCCTGAGCAAGACGACATAATGTGGATTCGTCTATCGGGATTTTGAAAACTTAGAATAGGAAGACGAGTACGATAAATATTCAGCTCGTCTGAAATTTTTCTTTATTCTTGTAATAGAGTAATAGAGTGTGATTGTTTCTCGTGGTATTTGTGTATCTTTAAAAATATAAACTATTCCCTAGACTAACGATCTGTTTATGGGCGTGCTGACCACACAATCCTGAGCCATTTAATAAAAAATTGTTTTTCCATCAGCATTTTTGAATAAATATACAATGTGAGTTACAGCACGTTGACATTTTGTCGCAATATATGTTAATTACTGATTTTGTAATACTGAACGCTGGGTAAAGTTTGTGAGTGTAAAAACATTCTCACCAGGGTTCTGGAGAAAGTAGGGGTTTGAGCTCTAATGCTAAGGAGCGCCGATATCAGACTATACGTCCCTGTGATATTTGCCTCCCTTACACCCTAACTGACTTTCAGGGGTGAACTTGATAGTGGATTAAAAAATTAAGGGATTTTATTTCTCTTCTAATTTTTTAGCACAATAATTATTTTGTTTCCACTGTAGCTAACTTATTTTTCAGTGAGTAATCTTTAAACTACCATATTTCATGTTGGGGTAGTCGTCTGCATTAGGTTGCTTCTATTCAGCCGATTAATAGCAGCGATAGTTAGACCCTAGATTTTGAGAGGTATCCCCAGGTTAAACAGTATATCATCGTGTGTAGTGCGTTTTGGTATTTTGCACGTATCACGTAAGTTAGGAATAGGAAACCAGTGCATTTCTTTTTCCCTATTTCTTTCTTGACTAGAGTCTCAGCCAGCATGATTTACTATGGCAGAACAGGGCGTAAGCGTAGGCAACTAACTCCTCAGGGACGAGGCAAGGAGAGAGAAGGTTTGTGAAGGCGAAGAAGCACGATACAGCTTTTGTCAGAGACAGAAAACTTGAGAGAAGTATGATTCTAGGAGAGGCGAAGCAGCTGAAAGCTAAAGAGGAAAAGAAGAAGCGGGAGGAGAAAGAAGCGAATGACCGTCAATAATTACAGCAAAAGAAGATTGAAATGTAGAAGGGAATATGGAAATTCGCAGGGCGAACGAAAGAGAGAAGGAGAGACAGCATGAGGAAAGAGAGAAAGAGAGAGAGGAACGAGAGAAGGGAGAGACAGCAATGAGTTGGCTCCTTAAAACTACTAGAATACCAGAGTCGTGTGTGCTGGCCTCTACCTCCAGCCAATGGAGAGTCCTCCTCCTCATTCCTCATTTAACTGATCCTTCTAACACACAATCTACTCATCTCACTGCTATGACTTTCGCTCTAGAATCTTTCCCTGGTCCGAATGAGAAGATTTGACACGTATCTAGAAAATAACATCGAGAAAATTGCAACTCTGTACGGTTTAGCGAGGAGGTCGCGTTTGGAATATGAAAATTATTGTAGGCTTTCTCAGGCCTTTGAAAAGTAGTGGACGTATGATGTTTATGCCCAAAACTGGAAAGCAGCCAACAGGCAGACAATTACGACTTGTTGAAGAAAGCTTTGTTCTATTTGCTTGAGCGATTTCTTGAAATGATATGCTCGCAAATCTTTGCAACTGTTTCGCAACCAGTAGGAAGGAGAGCTCTGAAACTTTTCAGCAGTTCTCCTCATCTTCGGTTAAAGGGATACTTGACAAAGTGCAGCTTGAGCTTTTCACAGCTCCCCTCTACCTATGAAGGTTTGGAGAAAATTTGTTATAAACAGAACAAATAAAGAACACTTTGTCTGCTGATACCCGGAGAATTCAATTTTAGACAAATTGAAGATCCAGAGAAATCGCGGGAAATCTTTGAAGGCAACTGTTTCATGGGAATAATTCGCAGCTCTCACCTTTTTTGGGAGGATGATATCAACTCTAATCACAGAGAACATGAAAGACGTGCTCATTGAAAATCAGCAACAGAAAATACTTGGTAAAAGAAAGAAAAAAATATTTAAAAAAAATAAACTGCAAACCATGGGTGTACAGATGAAATTCTGAAGTTATGTGATACACAGGCGAGAAATGAAAAGGTGTAAGAAGAGGTTCCCTTGAAGCAGCGTCATGGCAAATACAGTATGGCACTGGTGAATAAAAATATTAGAAAGAAAATGAAACAGGCCGCCTAAGAGAAAAATGGGTAGCTGATCAAATGTGAGTCCATTTAATACGGGGCTAATAAAAGGTAACAGCAAGGCAGTTTTTTGGACGCATACATTAAGAGAGACTATCAAAAGAACCCCCAACAGCCTCAGGGTAACCTGTCAATAGAAGATAGCAATGTGGGGCTCTGCTCAATGAAAAAAACAGCTGTAATGAGAAGGTGGAACAGAATATTGTAAAAGAATTTATATAACTGTAAAACTTGACACTGACTTAGGCATATTAAACAACATTAAGTTGCGAAAACAGAGAACTCGGAAATGAGGCAGCAAATACTACGGGAAGAGAAGTGGAAGAGGCTATATGTATCGATGAAAGGAGGGAAGTCACCGGGGGAGTGTGGATAATTATACCATGCAGAGCTGTGCTCTTGAAATATGGAGGACCAGATATAGTAAAAATCATGACAACACATTTGCCACACGGATATGGAGTACAAAAAATGGCCTGGCCAAAAGAAAGGAATGGACGCAGTCCCATTAGTAATTACCGCTTCCAAAGAAAGGAAAATCTAAAAAATGTGCAAGAACTACAGAACCATTAGCCTTATTAGTCATCCAAGTACAGTGAAGTTAAGTGATACATACGTTTTGACACAGCATAAAACTCAGAAATCAGAAAGAAATCTTGTCAGAAGAAACAGGCTGGCTTTAGACCAAATAAGAAGTACCTCTCAGAACAAATCTTCAATATTAAGATTACTGATCGAAAAACATCTCCAGCACATCAACATGATTATATTACCATAACTACTCTCATCGATTTCAACAAAATAGCTCGGGATCGAGTCCTGGCATGAAGGTTTATGGGTGCAAATAATGAGGAAAATTCAATTTTTGATACAACATCATAAGATATCATTGATAAGCACTATACAAGGACGCAAGCAAGTGCTAGTTTTTGCAGAAGCAACTGACATTGGCGAGAATTTTTCAAAACAACTGTGTGTAGGAGTTTCGCCAGGGATGTATCCTGTCCACCTAGTGCTGTCCTTTAACATTTATCTAGAACATATTATGCAATAGGAGGCGCTCTCTCTGACGAGCGATTTTTAAATCAACCATATCGATTGGAGGCCCTCGACCTCTGTGTAATCTACGTTTTTTGCTGATGATATGTGATCTGATTAGCTGGAACAGAATCAGAACTTCAAGAACCTTAGTACCTCTATGACCTGGAGAAAGTAACAAGAACATATGGGAATGGAAATTAATATAGAAAAAAGCAAGATATTGGTGAAATGGTGATACGCCAAAAGAAACATGTTCCGACCAACATTACGTTAAAATGGGCAACACGTTAGAAGAAGTTAACACCTTTAAATATCTCGGGTCCACTATATGTGTAGTGATGGAAAGATCAAATAAAAGAAATCAAGGTCAAGACCATGATATGGGCCTCAGCTGCCATGACAAGGTTTGAAATGTGATCTGGGAAAAGTAAGCATCAGTTATTCCGTTGAAGATCAAATTATACAAATCACTTGAATTATCTATGTGCTCTTGTATGGATGTGTGGAGGCTGGACACTCACTGCAAGATACGGAGCTGAAGGATTCAGGCTTTCGAGCATAAATGTTATAGAAGAATTTTGCGCATTTGCTTATAAAGAGCACAAAAACACTAGAATAACATGTCTTATGTTAGAGAGATAATAAACCACCATATGCAGGACCATCAAGAACCACTTTTTGTACAATAGTGGAAACGGGATCCGAAAGCTTGCCCATGGTTTTGTCGGGCATTGTTAACTCGTCATGACTCCCTTTCGAAAACGATCCTCCAGGGAACAGTCGAAGGTAAACGGAGAAGAGGAAGGCAAAGAAAATCCTGGGCTGATAACATCAAAGAATGGGCAGGACACGGTTTCTCCACACTTGTACGCACTGCTGAGAATAGAGAGCAGTGGAGGACCCTGTCTGCTGAGATGCTTTTCCACAATCATGTTAGGCACCCCTACGACCCAATGACGGACGTTATGGGGGTTAGATGAGATGAGATGATGACCCGGAGATTTTCTAGACTGAGCAGGGCTGCAGAAAAGCTTGAAGACATCTTTACAAAAGTCTGAGCGATATCAAGAGATGCGCTGGTCTGAACTACTTAGTAACAGGCCACAAATGCGTTTGGAAACCGCGACATCGAGGTAGAGCATTTTATTTCGAAAAAAATAATCTAGACCAATCTTCTCATGGCTTTCTAAATCAGAATAACCATAGAGTAAACTGGACCTCAAAACCCCCCTCCTGAAAAATCCAAGTTCTACAAGAACAAGTACCCCAACCACAGTAAACAGTCTGATGAACCCGACCGCCCTACATGGCAGCGCAGCCAGAAAGGACAAGGTGTTGTGCAAGAGGGAGGAACCCTGAGCACGGAGACATAAGTATCAGAGAGCGAGCACACCGAGCCTAAACGCATCGGGATGCTTGCTAAACAGTCTCGCAAGGCGGAAATTATTGTCACAGTGAATTTCCCAACCTTGTTTGGGGATAGACCCTCAACGCGAGGTACTGTTACTTTGAACGGTTCTCAAACTATTTTGTTTATTTGACACGGGGCTTTCTTAATGATTGCATTGTTTGCCAGACACCTGGTTAAACCCGGTCAAGAGACAGGAGAGACCGTCGAAAACTTTGTGGAGTTCTAAGAGTGATGCACCTACAGCGCTTCCCATCGCACTGGTGAAGATCCACTCTGAGTTTGTCAGAGGCGTGATCAAAGCGGCTGTTATGGATGATCCCCATCTACCCAGTCATAATACTTGGCGGGAGATGACTGTTCGTAGTAATGGGAAACCGGAAGAGCCGATTGTGGCAGCAGTAACTACAAGAGGGCAAACCAAGAAGGAACGGGAGCCTGCTCCTAATTTGTTACCCATGGAACTTAAAGAAGCGCAACAAAAGGACCCTACTTTGCAATCCTGCTTTAGGGTGAAACTGCCCATGGCTAAGGAACCCAAACAGCACACGGGGACATTTTTTCTAAGGATGGCGTACTTTATCGGAGAACGGGCAAGCCTGACCAAGGTTACAACCAGCTCCTAGTACCGAAACAGTACAGAAGCCAAATCCTAGAAATGGGGCACTCTCTTCCCTTCAGCGGACATATGGGACAGAACGCCACAAAACCAACGGATAAACCACTCATTATTGGTGGGCCAGGAGTAAAACACTGATATTATCAGGTATGTCAAAATCCTGTGCCCAGTGCCAACGTGTACCACCCAAGCAAGGGACACCCCCAGTCTCTTTGGGTGAAATGCCCGAATAGTGGGAACACCATTCGAACGGGTTAGTGATCGACATTTTAGGACCCTTTTGTTAGAAAGGACTAAAAGAAGAACAGGTTTATCCTGACCTTAGTCGATACATGCACTTTATGGGCAGAAGCTATCCCGCTAACATGCGCAGATGCCAAGCATGTCGCAGAAGCCCTCGTGCAGATTTTCACTCGGTTGGGATTCCCTCAGCAAGTGTTGACGGATAACGGATCCCCATACCGAAACCTGTTGATGGATGAGATCGTGAAGATCTTGAGGACCCCAACACATCTAACAACAAAGCCTTATACTCCGGCCGGAAATGGGAGCTCGTGGAACGTGTTTAATGGAAACCTCAACATGATGTTAAGTAAACTGGCACAAGTGAAAACCTGAAGATTGGGATCTATAGTGTTATTCCCTGCAGCTTTTATTTGGCTCTACAGAGAAATCTCCTCATTACTTCCACAGGATTTCCGCCAGCTACGCTTTTATTCGGCAGACCTACTCAAGGGGCCCGCTTGAAGCCTTACTTTGGTCGCTGACAGACCAGAAGGCAGATGAGACAGTGGTCATCACAGCCAGTAAATACGTATATCGGATTTAAAGGAAAGGTTGAAACTAGGATGGGACCTTGAGCAACGGACTAACTTTAAGCGAGCAACGCACACAAAGCACGCTAACCGATACAGGAAAAGTCGCGCAAAGAGAGATGAAATGGAAGAGGAGGAGAGAAAGTTTTTGGTGTTACTCTCATCGTACCAGGGAAACAAACACAACTGAGATCGAACGATGGCAAGAGGTCCGTTTACTGTAGTCCTGAACACAAGATTTCTAAGGCTAAACTAAACAGATCTCTATATCAAGGATAAGGAAAAGGGTTTATTCCATTTAATGTCATTTAAATCTGTTAAACCAGAGAAGATAATTCTTGGAAAGACCCAGTGCCACACTCCGAACCACCTCCTGAAGATCGCAGCAAAGCTGACGAAGATGACGATACGAGTAGTGGCAGGGAAATTCCAACATTAGAAAGCACACACATGAAATCTTTCAAAAATGTTCAAAAGCCGAGCGACGAGCTCTTTCAAGAGCGCGCATGTGGAGATACATTCCAGAGAAAGGAAACTTTGGGAGTAGACTTTTGAGTAGGAATTGGACAGGAGATGGAATGGGGGGGGGGGGGGGGGAGATGAGAGTGAGAGGAGAAGAACAGACAACCCTGAAGCTACGGATATAGGAAAATTTTTTTCCATAACGTAGACATGGATGTGCTTCCATATCTTAAAAGCGGGGACGTTATCTGTCCTGCATAGAGGATTTATGATCAATTTAATATTTTCTATTCTTCTCTTCTTTCTTCTACCCGTGTCCTTCTATTTTATTATCACTCTTTATCCTTTTCCTGTATTTTTCGCATTTGTTTCAGTTTACGAGAAATATTCATTTTCCCATTCTCTACGTTTACCTGTTTCTTTCTTTTTACTGATAAACGCATTATGACCTAACGTGTCAGTCCCTGCAACGAGATATTTTTATGGTGAGTCTTTTCAGTCCATCTCAGACATGATGAGCAGACAAATTGTCTACACTTGCACCTGTCACGCGAGTTTCCTTGGCTGAGTTGCTCGGGGAAGATATGAAATCGCGCGCCAGAGACAGGCTCGCTCAAGACAACATCTGGGAGCATTTCCATCTGACAAATAGTTTTCTTCAGCTAAGTTGCTCGGTGAAGTGTGGTAACTACCAAGTTTCTAAGGGGTGCGGTACCGTCTACATTTTCACCGGACACAGCGTTTCTTCAGGGCAGCTAGTCGCTCGGAGTGAAGTGTGATATGACACTCATGCAGCGTGCTGGAATGAGGAAAAAGTCTCAGGGTTTTTCCATGACACTAGGCATTCGCTCAAAGGAAGGCCATTTTCGTGACGTAGGTGTCAAAGACGCACTGCTTTGTAGCGCAGTTTCACGGCATGCGTCTAAGGACGTTAAATGAGAAGGGGAGAATTAATCGTTTTGCGAATAAGTTGGGACGCCTTTGTCCTGTGTTTTCATAAGATATTAACCGACTGAAGTTTGAAACAAGATATTCTACATTCATTCTCCTAATTCGCAGTAGACAGGTTGTTTCGTGAATAGAATAAGCTGTTATAGCGAAGCTCCTAATTTTGTTCGAAATTTGCCGAGCATCTCTAGGACTTTTCTAATAAATAGATCAGCGTATAATTGATTTCTAAAGTGTGCGGTTTTAGTCTGTAGTTCTGTGTTGAGGTAAATATATTATAATTAAGTATCTAAATATTTTGTGAAGTGTTTAAAGTGATAATCGCCTATTTTTCATATTTCACTAGTTAGATTTGGTGCAGAGGAAGCTTAATTTATAATAGTCTGTATTATTTTATAGTGACGAGTTACAGTGGAAAGGCTAGTAATCAGAAATTATAATTTCTAGCTTAAAACTCAGTCGGCTATAAGGAATTTATTTTTTACTGCTAAATAATCAGACGAGAATAATTTTTCTAAACTAACTTATAATTGCTAGATGCCTCATGAATGTTGACGGAATACGTAGGTATTCCTAATTCATGATGATTGATTTTTTATATAACTTATTTTCACGGGAAAGTTTTAAATGATAAGTCAAGCTGTACGCCTGCAGTTTAAAAACGTAAGTTATATTGATTACATAATATGTAAAATATTTCATGTGTGTTTTTTTTTTCTTTATTCAGTGAATACTGGGGTTAACCCAAACTTTGCCGGCGTTTAGTACAGAGACATACCTGTGAGAAACATAAACATTTGTATATCTTTAACCACGTGGGTTTTTGTCAAGTAAACACCTGTCTGACAGGTGGCGTCTGCCTTCAGGATAGACAGAATACAAATCCCACTAACGGGGTTTTTTTTTTTTTAAAGAATAAATGCTTATACTGGGCCCTTTGAGCCAGTTCATATTTCTTCACAAACTCTAATGTACATTTGCCGCCTTGTGGCGAGAATATTACAGAACAAAAAACATTTAACTTTCCGACGGAGTTTTGACTAGTGATGTGTGACCAAATATAGTCCTATCCTGAAAGTAGACACCGATCTGACATTCCTCATTTTCTAGAAAGCTAAGCTAGTGACACTGTGCTTGCTATAAACGTTCGTACCTGGACAATTTTAAATTGACTTAAACAAACCTCCGAAAAAAATAATAACTCCCAATGAATCCTTCTCTGAAGCATAGAATTCATCCCGTATTTTTGGAACTGGCGATTTCTTGGTCAAAGACTGCCATTGACGATTCTGTAGGTGCCTGTCCTGAAAAATTGTATTTTCCAGAAGTGGCTACCAAAGCTGTGAGTAATGAACAAATGCACGTGATCACGTCTGAATGAATAGAGTGAATGCAGGATTGAGTGATTTCTTTATTGTTTGTATTTTTGGCACCCATTTTGCTGTCTTAACTGTCTTTGTGCAAGTTTGTTGCTAACAATTAGTTTCCCCTTAGATAGATACTGCTATCAAAAGTCAGTCCATACCTTCAAAAAAAAGGGAAAATATTAGACCCCAATCATAATGATCTGTGTCTCTTTGGGGCTATCACTGTCTTCTAACCGGGATTGTGAGCTATATATCGTGGGGAGGGATCACACCAACGGGTCTATCAGTCTTGTAGCATTCCTTGATTTTTTAAATGATTTTCTGTATATGCTTTGATGTAATTTTATATGTTGTGAGAGAAGTTTGTTATGATAATTAAACTACTCAATAATTATTCCAGCGTGTCGGTCAGTTTCGTTCCAAATTATCTGTATAATCAGTGTTATAGTTTTCCCACGTCTATGTGTCTCACTGTCATCAATTGTGTGTGTGCACGTGAGTGGTAATATACATATATTTAATGTATAGGTGTTAGACTGTCTGACTACTCTAAATCTGTCGTAGAAGATAGGTGAGAGAGAGAGAGAGAGAAGATTTCTCGATCTCAGAGACAGCCTCTATCACATTCTACCATCTCACTCGTGGAAATCTATTTCTACCATCATCTCTCACTGTGACTATCACTTATTCAAATCTAATCAGAAGGGACCAACCCAAGTCTTAATTCTCCTATCAAAAATCTACGACAGTACTGTAACTGAATCGACACACACGTTGGGTCATCAGCATAGTAAGCTAGCGGGCTACGGTCATTTCAACGTCCTGGCCTGGGAAACTAATACTGCAGACCTTTAGCAGGTGGGCTAATTGTAGGAAGAGTTGGTAGATTTATTTGAAAACACAGGATTGTCCTGGATTGAGTTAGTCTGATAACAAAAGAGTACAAACTGCCGAAAAAGCAAAGTAGCATGGGACAAGGAAAGTTTAACGAGTAACTAAGTTTTCCCACGTATAGTCTTTTTCAAGATTCTAACCTTAAGGTTGCAAAATGATTTGTTTACGACTTTAAGAACGATAGAAAGCATGGTCTTAACAGGAAAACATATATTTAGTTTCCTAACAGTAACAACAGGAAAGGAAATTAACCTGAACACCGAGTCGGGGTAGAATCCAATTAGTGAATCATTTTTGGTTGGTAATTTTGCAGGACAAAAGTAAGGGTGACTGGCCTGACAAGAAAAGTTGAAGGACATTTTTAGGAGCTACAAAGAATATCTTGAGAGGAGAGTTTTCAATTCATTCAGAGCGAAGATGTAGCCTCGAGAAGGTCTCACACACTGCATTAGCAGTCGTGTGATTTTTCCAGAATAGAAATTGAACTTTTAGTAACATGTTTAAGAGAGAAGGTTTTCGTAGATATATTTTCAGATTTAAGAGAAACATTAGTAACAGTGTATTTCTATATATAAAGAACATTAGGACAGTGGTTCTCAAGATGTGGATTATGAAGAAATGAGATAGCGTCACGCTGCGGATGCAGATCCATTATTATTTGAAGAGACGATAGAAATGATGGAATGTGATTTGGATTATGGAGTTATACACGTTGTTCACATAGAGTACGTTTTGACTCTGCGGAGTCAGATAGTATTTATTTTGGGAATTGGCTGGCTGTATTATGATGTGTTTATATATAGTACTTTATGAGTGATTAGGATTGCAGATGAGTTGAATGACGAGATGTTGAGAAACACTGTGGTATTTAAATTCACATAAAAAGGAACAGTAACGTTCATAACAGATTGTTTTGAAGAGATTCTCAAGATGTTTACCTTGTTATAGGGAGTTTAGACAGTCCTGTCTTAAATCACTCACTGTGCACAAGAAGAAAAGGTACGTGTCAGATATAGTAGCAATGGACTGGGATCTAAATGTTTATCTCCTGCGATAGGCAGGTCAGACAGCCGATAGGATAGTCTGGAGCTCTCTCTTCCAAACCTCTACACCTCACGGTACAAGGAGAACGACTAAGTAAGATAGGCAGGTCTAACATACTAACCAGATATCCTAGAAGAATGTTTGATGCCGACTATTTGACTATTTTTTTAACGTTGATACTAATGATTTGAGAACCTTTGAAGAGAACTTTGTTGTACAGCTGTATATAACATATTATGAACAGAAAGAGGAGAGTTTCATATATTCATTAACATGTCAACATTGATATTGATGTTAGTCTTTTTTCTAAATAAATAAATAACCTTAATGGGTGTCATCAACTGTTTGCACTTGCGGCTAACTGTGAACTGTACGTTTTCATATATTTTAAGAATAGTACTGCCACTACTTCATCACGGGCCTCAATAACATCATACTTGTAGTGGCATTGCTGTCCTGTCTACAAAACCTGGGTTGAACAACCCCGACTGTCACACTAGTTCCAATTTAGACATCTGGGTAGACTGGAGCACGCGCTTACTTCTCGTGGCAAAATTTATAGAGTTAGAAACCAGGTAGCGCCACGCTCCAGTCGACACAGCTGTAAAATGGGTACTTCAGTCTGCCATGGAGTTATTGAAGATAAAGGCTGCGAGGAAGGAAACCGGTCACCCCCTTCTCATAAAGCTGAAACTTAGTATAATGAAGTCTCTAACATTTCTCACGCCAACGGCAGTATGGGGTGCAAAAACAACTCTAAAATTTATACACAATGCGAACAATTCCCGACTCCAGCTGGCACCTTGTCATATATTGTTTATTAGGTGCCGTTTCCAGTCGTGAACAGGGTTGCCAGATCAAAATTGTGAATAAGCCAAACACCTTCACAAAAAGCCAAATTGGCTACCCTGGTCGAGAACTAACAGCATCTTTCTAGTTTTGGTCTCTCTCTATCTCTATTAACCTGGGGATTCCAGAAGAAAGACTGTCTGGTAATGCTGTCAACAGGTTTCTTCAGTGTATGTCCTATCTATCTCCAAACGTCTTCTTTCTCATATCTTTTTCCATTTGCGCTTGTCAGTTACAAATTAGTGCTCTATGTTTTTGTGGCTTACATTCTTTTATAGGACGGGGTAATCGGCCCCATGCTAAACCGAAATTACGAAATTCATTTTCTTCTTCTTCCCTCGTTCATCTGAAAAGGACGTTGGTTGCGTTGTGTCTGTTTACAGCGAAGCTGCGATATTTGCGCCTTTCGGCCGACACATCCACTTCAGCACAGCATTTTTTGGAGACCGGGTGTTTCGCCTTCCTCCTCTTCGATTCCCTACTCTCTCAGCCAGACTGCAGTGATGCAGCCTGTTTCCAGGACCCACCACTTGGAGGTGGAGTAGGGTCTTGGTCAGCTCTGGTTCGCTGACCCTGACTCAAGCAGTAAAGCTATGGGTCGCTGACTGCATTCATTACTTGCTGTGTCTTCGGTCCCTACGAAATTCATAGTAGGGAACAGTGTTACCATTCTTTGCTCTCCTCATGGGCCGCGGTAACACATTCGTTTTACATAGAATGTATTTAATGCAACAGTTCTGTATATGTGATAACTATATGGTATACTACAGGCGACACTTTACACACACTTGAAATAAAAAAATAGTTGAATGTTGGATAACGACATCACGTTCCAAACAATTTTTAAAGCAAGGATTCTTAACCTTTGTGCCCTCACACCTATCCTGACAGTGAACTTAAAAGTTCACGTCTCCCGCCTTTCCATAAATTAATCAATGAACCAATAAAGATTTAATTAAGATGTTACCGCCGGGAATTATAACATACAAATATTGTATTGGTGTAATCGTACGGCGAATAATTCATGGAGGCATATCTGAAGTCATCTTTATTTGATGACCAGTGAGCCTAATTACACCCTCATTGATTTTTTAAACCATCCACACAATTCCAGCGATTCCCCGTGTGGTGAAACATGTTGAGAACCGAGCATTGCACTCTACGCTTGGAGAAGTCACTTGAGCCCCAGACTCTTGCTTTTACCTGGTTGGCTGTATGCAGGAGGATCTCACTGTGGATCCATGATAGGCAAGAGGAATTGAGAAGTGGCTCTGCGTATGACATAACGATTCCTTGGGACAACCCAGAACCAGACCACAGTATGAGCTCTGCATATTTGGAGAGCCCCTTGGGTGGCGGGGAATGCACAGAATGCCATGCGCTTCTTCCTCCTAGCTTGGGACCAGATGGGATGATCTTTTAAATGCAAGCCAGGCTGAAGAAATTGTAACTCATGACTTCAACTCAATACGTCTTGGAATGGCCGAAAAGCCACAGGACAAACCTAGATATACAGTGTAGATAATACCAAGGAGTCTTCAACTTGGTATTGGCTGCCAAAGAGCGAGAAGCTCAGCAGCCCTAGCTAAACAACAACAACAGCAGAAACTGCGGGGATTTTATTTCAAGTCAATTCCTCAGATAAACAGTTCATCGAAAGATGGCGCTGAGCGTCTTTTCGTTTCATACAAACATCCCCACATGACTAATTATCTAGGTGAAACGTCTGAAACGAACAATAACAAAATCCAGCCACTTTTTCGAGAAAGTACTGATACGGGATGCTTTGCACCGTGAACGTTAAATTAAACACCCATTACAATAACGCACACACCTCTCAATTTTTCCATGATGCGTTGACCATTGATCATAAGTTCTGATTACAGCAATCCAGTGAATTTGAAATTAAATGGGAAGGAATGAAATGACCCCAGGAGAATTAGTACCGTCATCAGGACATGATGGAGAAAGAACACAACATAATTGTTCACCGTCATGTCTTGTTGAGTTTCTTTTTCGTACAACTATCTATTTTTAGAATTGTATCCAGTGAGAAAGCAACTGAACTCCGCCTAAGTCGGTCCAAAGCCCGGCTGAAAAAGGAGGTGGGCGGCCTGCATGGAGGCCATACGGAGGCAGCCTCTCGACCTTGCAAAAGCACAACAGGCCAATCACCTGTTTGCTTTAAACTTTTGATTACGAGAACTACAAGAGAGAAACCGGACTGATTCTAAAGGAGACGAACTGGAACGGACTACAGACTACGAGTTATGGAACTTGGAACACAAGAAGTAAAAATAGGAAAGAAGAGGAGCTGGTGGAAGAGATGAGGAAAGCAAAACTAGAAATCCTGGCTATAACGAAACAAAGAAAAATGGAAAATGGGTCATGGATCTCGATGGCAACACGCTGCTCTACAGTGGTGTACCCACATCTGAAAGAGCTAAAGGGGGCGTGGGTTACATTGTGGCCAAAAACCAAAAAGATAGTTTCAAGGGATGGAACTTTGTCTCGGAGCGCATTATGGTTGTAAAACTAAAATATGGAGAAACCATAGTCAACCTGGTCATAGTGTATGGGCCAAATGAGGATGAAAGAGCAGAGGTCAAGGAGGAATTCTTCAAGCTGCTTCAAAGGACAGTGGATGACTGCCTAGATGAAATTATCATGCTCGGAGATTTCAATGCCAGAGTTGGAAATGACCATGCTAGATGGGGTGGAGTTATCGGAAGATATGGAGAAGATACTCTCAGTGACAATGGAAAGCGATTCCTTAGATTCTGCAGTGAGCAGAATCTGATCATTACAAATGTGGTGGATTTGATGTTAAGAAATGTTAGTGTTATTACTCTTTGTGTAATGAATGATGTCAGCCGTGAAGGTCCCTGAATACACATACAAACTACACTTTAAAAGACTATCTTAAGTAAGTCAGTGGTTGAATTTTGGGTAAACGTTAATTTTTTACAATTTATTGTCCTGGTTCTAGTTTGTTTTGAATCAGGACTGACAATCAAAAGTGAAATCAAAAGAATTATTTACATCAATTAAATAACACCATGGATCTTCTGTCCATAATACAAATGTTATTATAATATAAGTGTGTAGATGTAGTTTTCTAACTTAGGGTAATACTGGTATATAATGGTAGGTTGTTGGTTAACATCACACCCTATTGTTTATTTTCTTTTCATTTGACACTTGTGGAATTTTTTTATTTAATATTCACAGTCTTTATTTTAAAACTAGAGGTTGAGCTTCCTGGTGCCGAACAGGCACTTATCTTCGAAGGATAACACCGGTAGATCTTTTCATATGCTCGCTGGACAATCTGTTACACTTCTTGAAAGGCAATGGCAGCCAGCATGTGCCCGAAATATGCAAACAGTGTCAGGAATCGATCAGTTCCCAAGAGCTTGGTACTACGTTAATGTCAGTACCAAAAACCTTGAAATACGAAGGTTATGCATCCTTCTTTATAACAAGTATACAATAATATTCCACAATTAATTACAGGCACAGTACAAACAAACGAATAGGGTCAGCTCTTCATGACAACCTATTTCACCATTATATTTTGATGTGACAATGTATACCAGTATTCCTCTCCCCTAATGGTTACAACGCCTCTGCAATTCCAGCAGTAATCTTTTCCATATAATAGGATAGGTGGTATGCTCCTTGATGACAATCATATATAATCTTGTAGTTCTACACCTCTCTGATAGTCTATCATATGATGGATCAATCTCTAGGCTCTGCCTAAGTCTGCCATGGACCCACTTACTTACAGTCGTATGTTAATATCTCACATTCAAATTTTATTTTAAATAAAATGTTAATAAAATCAATCTTACCACAAATTTCAATGAAATATACACAAGCGAACGATGACTGGCAAACAATTATGGCACACTTTAGATCTGCCTTCTGTCCAGACTGCTTTCTATAGGTTTGAAAAGCACAAGCCTGATCTCATCGTTCCTTGTTCAACAGAAATTTTTCTCAAAATGGCAACGAGCAGTCTACGTTTCCGACAATATATAATGCATTGGCCAATGGGACCATGAACTCATTTATTTTTGAATCAAACTTTAAAAAAACAAACTCCCAAACTACTATGTTTACTCCTGCAAATATATTTTTAGTTTTAGGTTAACCAATCCTATCTCGCCTTCGTTTAAACTACAGCCAATCAAATTACACGTACCTTTTAGTCCTTATTTCCCCAAAAGCTTTTTTCAAAACATGCTATGAAAAAAATAAGCAGGCATGATTTTTTTTTCCGTCAGTCCGTCTTACAATACATAGTATTATTGCCAATATCTTGGTTATTTATTGTACTAGTGTGTAACTGACACCATATTATTGCTCAGGAAATCATAAGGCATCCAAGGAGCCGCGCTAGCGTAGTGGTTACAACACCGCTCTGGCGACCGGGTGATTCAGGATCAAACCCGGGCGACGGCATTTGAGGATTTTTCGTCGACCGGGAATTGGACTGGATTAACTCGAGACCTGGCGAGGACATTTGAAGGAGTGTTGTCGACCAGGGATTGGCGGCTCCTGAGCCGACCCAGCTGCAATGGGTACCTCCGAAATCGGAGAGTATTTGCCTGAATGGCGAGGGACACCTGTCTCTGTACAAGTAAAAAGGGATACTCACGTAAAATCAATGTCAGGTTAGACATAGTAATAACCTGAGATTTCGCCTCGAGTATTAGCGGGCGTACCAAAAAAAAAAAAAAAAAAAAAAAAATAAGGCATCCGAATATATAATTTTTATGGCCCTATGTTGTTACATTTAATCTCAAGGACGAATATGAAAAGACAGTATCCTCCATTCGCTATTAGGCTTATCAAAACCCGCATACTAGCTGGCGTGGGGGAAGAAGACGCTGGACTCAATTTTTATTTTCTATCTTATTGTTGACTTATGCACCATAATATTACTTAATTTAGCTATTGTATTTAGAATATCGTCACAACAAACACAAAGTTCCCCCATAAGCGCATACATGCATACACTAGATGTGATCCAACGGGGAGTGAGAGGTCAGTGATCGACTGTGCCATTGCTGGGAGGAGCTCATTCCGATATGTCCGGGATGCTGGGGTCTGGAGGGGGCCAGAGATTGGAAGTGGTCACTGCCTGCTTGCAGCCGAAAGAAGAGCTGAGGGAGTTGCTCAGCCTAGGAACTGCTCAACATCACGCAAGAAACTAGGTGGGCGAACTGGAGGGGTGAGCATTGAGACCTACAAGCTGAGAGAGCCAGAGGTTAAGACCAGATGTCGGGGGCTTGTTGCTGCAGCGGTGAGCAACATAGAGGGGCGGCCTGATGACTTGGAAACCCTCTGGCTTAAATTCAGAGACATCACGGGGACAGCTGCTGCGAAGGCATGTGGTGAAGTCCGACTTAGGATGTCACGAGAAGAAAGAGGACATCAGATTAAGCTGGGAGAGCAGGTCCTGGAGCGGGTCGACCACTTTAGATACATCGGAGCTATTATAGACAGAAAGGGAGGCATCAGAGGGGAGTTGGCCACTCGAAAAGCAGCAGTTGGGAGACTTTTTCAAGCCATACATCGAGGATTCCTCAGCTAGAGAGAGGTTGGTAAGAAAACAAAGATGGCTGTATACCGCTCCACCTATGTCCCAGTCTAGATATATGGATGCGAGTCATGAGCAATGACTACAACCCACAAGGACCAGATCCAAACCTCAGAAATGAGGTATCTGAGGAAGGTGGTTGAAGTAACAAGAAGAGACATGGTCCGCAACCAGACAATACGTCAAGGCCTAAAATCCCATCCCCTGCAGACCCAAGTAGAACAGTCCCAACTAAGATGGTTTGGCCATGTCTGCAGGATGGGAGAAGATCGGCTACCACGACAAGCATGGGAAACAAAGAGCCAGGGATCCAGACCCCCAGGACGACCCAGAGTCCGCTGGGAGGACAACATTAGACAATCTTTGAAGGACCGAGGACTAGAATGGAACCAGGCCAAGAGGAAGACAGCCGATATGATAGTCTGGCGCTCTCTCTCCCAAACCTCTACACCTCACGGTAGAAAGCGAACGACTAAGTAAGTAAGTAAGAGAAAGCAACTGCGATAAACTTTCTGGGAAGAATCTCACATCTTCCATGTATGCCCTCTGTACATATCCTGGGGAGGTGCTTCCCACGAGTTAAGAACCCGTTGTGAACACAAGACTCTTACTTACTTAGTCGTTCCTTTTCTACCCTGGGGTGTAGAGGCTTGCCCGAGAAAACGCCATTCTATGCTATCGGCTGTCTTCGTGTGGGGCGATCTTCTCCCATTCTGCATACATGGCCAAACCATTGTACTGTTCTACTTGGGTTTCCATAGGCTGGGCTTTGAAGCCTTGCGATGTCTCTTCTTGTTACTTCAATCACCTTCCTCAGATACCTTTTATCTCAGGTTTTTTAGCTGGTTAAACTCAGGCTCAAAATTGTAAACTCGAGGACTGCGTAAAGATGGCTGCCCTGTTTGATAAGATCAATACATGCACTAAAAGTCACTTCATGTCAGGAGAGCTGAGATCACAAATCTGTTCCAACATGGAGATGAAATACTGATACATGATCTAGCCACGTTAGATTCATGTAATAATGATTTACTGCTAATGCATCGATACAATCCACGCCATTGTCAACAAAGCTAGCTGTTCGTGATCGTATATTTAACCAGAGACCTGTCTGAATAGATAAGCTTGTATGTAAGTAAATACTTAATACTGGTTGATTTTTTAAAACCCTAGATATTAACATAAATCTGTGATTTAATATTGACGATGTTTTAACGTTTATTTGTGATGTAAAACTAACGATATATTTTACGGCCAGATAAGTTAACAAATATAAAATCAATGGTATCATTGATGAATTTGCCCAGCGTGGTTCCTATGCGGCACTTATGCGACAAAGAAAGAATATGTCTACTGTCCCCTCATGCAAGTCGTAGAAATAGACGAATATGAGGTTATGCATAGACCTGACAACCTCATCACGTAAAAGAAACTGGTTTGGAAACCACCACGGTAAGATCATGCGTATGCTTCGTTCAGGGTTCCCGCAAGGTGGCCAGCAGAAGTGGTGGCTCCTTGCTCCATAGATAGCGAAATGGACAATTATGAAGATGATGATGATGGAAGTATCTGAGTCAAACGTCAAAATAAAAGAAGAAACTGAACAAAGGATAAATGGACGTGTTGAAGAAATCACTGATCGTTGTGCTTTCCCATCACTTCTTACATCGGCGGAGGCACGTAATTTTTTTCTTTTCTTTACTTTAGTTCTCTGTCTTTAGTTTTAACACAACGTTAAAGTTTCAAAAAAAAAAAAAAGGTATTAGGTGGCTTTTATTATTATGATACTAAATTATTAGACTTTCTCGTTATTTCTTGAGAGATTACTTGCAAAGAGATCTGTGAACTTTGAAGAAACAAAGATTGTTGGCTCAACATTAGGATGATTCTAATTGGCGTTCAAGATTCAACTTCCACTTAAAGCTCATTGCAGTGCGCGCCGTTTCCGTAATTTCCCGAAAGGCAGTGCTACCTTTCTCTCGTTTCAGACGCTACTAAATTTCAAACCAAGAAAATTATCATTCCTCTTTCACTGTCTTTTCTAATCATGGTGACATAAGGCATAAAGAGAATAAACCCGTCTTACAGAATTCACACAAATAAAATAACTAACGTATAGAACAATCGAGTCTTCTTCAGAATATAAACAAGAAAACGACAGACAGATAATTAATAAAAGAACAAAGCAGTGAAATGAGCTATTTCAAGAAATCGCTGACAGGCACGGTTCCAGTTCTCCTCATCACCATCACCCGTCAGCTCCCCAAGGAGCATAGGCCCTCAACAAACTTATGCCAAGTGTCGCGAGACGCGCTGGGCCCGATATCTTAGTGTAATCAAACATTGTGTACGCGAAGGTTTTAGCCAATGAGAGCAGCGCTAACCATTCACTGCGATTCTCTTAGGTTTAGGCTGTAGCAAAGATGGAATATCAAGTGTACAAATGTGTTAGTCTTTCCATTGAAGTTATAAAAATTCGGATGGATTACAACTAATAATGCCATCAAGGTTAGATATTAGAAAGCCTAAGCTTCGTCCAGATACCTATATCTTCATATCATGTGCAGTACTACCCAAGATAATTGAAGTTAAATGCAGAAACACATGTATCGCACAGAGTTTTGCACATTCTCGTCTGCCATAGCGAAAGATAAAATGGGCTGAAGTGAAAGAAAATTATATAGAACGACGGCTCTCAATCGTCCGGTTGTAACAAGCCCAAGAAGAAGGAAATCGGATGAAAGATAAAGGAGCAGGATATAATGGAAGTTTTAACAAAACCACACACTTGGCTCGATTCAGCACATTTTGCAGAGACTGAGACGGACGAACGGCTAACCTATGACTTCAGTGCTCCCCCGCTCGCCGGATACAGAAGTATAAAAAGGAGAGAAGCGATGAATAGACACTCACCACCAACATTTTCAAACACAGAAGAAAAAGACAGAGCTCGCCACAAAACCTTTTGCCATCTTGAAGTGTGTGCAGCCTGCCAGACGCTTGATGCCCTGTGTATTCTGAATTGAGGGTAAGGCTGACTCGTTTAGTAAATATGTATATAATATTATTTTATTGCAGATTTAAATTATATTGTGTAGAATCATATTGTACAATTCTTGGAGGGAAGAAGCCATTGATACTGTACAGTTTTTTAAATGAACCACAGAAATGAATTGGAATATAGAGTAGTTATCAGGAGACTTACAAATACTCTCTCGATGACTGGATGGAACAATACATGAAGGAAATGTGAAAGAATAGGATGAATCAACTAAACGAATGATGTGTATATATTTATGATAACATACAAGGTATGCCTATATAATGTCACTGAAGTGAAAAGTGAAAGAATGGGAGGAATTAATTCAAGTGAATGATGTGATATATATATATATATATATATATATATATATATATAAGTATATATATATATATATATATATATATATATATATATATATATATATATATATATATATATATATATATATATATATATTTTTTTATGATAAAATATGTCACTGTTGATCTGTCTAGTCTGACTTAACAAATGACATCTGATGACTTACTGGCCTCACACCTGTGCTAGAGAAAGTTTTTTCTAGCAAAATACTAGCCTAGGAACATTATGTTGTTGCAGATTAAATCATACTTTACTGTCAGCGAGGCAGAATACTGTTGTATACCTGTGATAGCCAGAGAAGCATTCAATCACCAAGAGTATACCTCAGATCAGGACTGGGAACCCTAATGCATGAGATTGCCAGCCACTTTCTAAACCAGATTGACAGCCCGGTGAAGTCAACCAAGAAAAGTTATCCACAAAAAGGACTGACTCAAAATATATGGTCTACCACACCTACAACATCCAGATGATAATATAAGATTTTGTTAAAGTGACTACCTGTGTAAAGACAGTATCGTAAGTCAAAGTGACTATATTTAAAGTTTAAGAACAGTGCGTCGTGAACTATTGATTCATGTCAATTCAACCGTGAAATACAATATAAGTGACTGTTGACTCCGTTTTATCGTTGAGTTCAGTTCATACTGGTGAAGTGGTAGCTTAAAACGCGAATGGTTAAAATGAACGAATGTCAACAATATTCTTCAAACGAACTTCAACAAGTAGTATTGAACTGGGTGAACTGGGTAAGTACTGGCAGTACAGAAGTCGGTGGTGACTGTACATAGATTTTATTCAACACAGCACATACGGAGTGGACAAGACTAACATCGTCACAGGCGCAGAAATCATACGTCAACATGTTGATAATTACTTTTAAAGTTCCTGAAGATTCTCTACTAATAAAGTCCTCTGACTCAAGTGACTGAGGATCACAAAACTGTTACCATATACTATTCCGCTCATTCAAGTCCATTGACCTTCCTTCAAGGACGTACATCATGGTAACGTATTCATACTCCAGGATAAAATTCTTCCATATCATACTTCATAATCCCAGACTTTCTCCATACATCCCGTTATATATAGTATATAGTTTTCAAACAAAGTCATACATGATAATACGAACAGGTTAGAGATTCCAGTTGACTAACCTCTCCCATTCTATGCCACGCTTCTGGCATTGTAGTAACAGCATATTAAACATGTGAAGCATATAAATTCATTAACTTGATTTCTTGTAGGTATTCTCCCTCTACGAAAAGATTCAAAGGCTATCGACTCCGTGTGTCCAATTCTAGGAATGTCATCTACGATGAATTCCCGCTAGACCATTAATAGGAGCGGCCTGATACTTTAATGTACATAAATAAACATGCCATAAGAAATGGGGCGACACTTACTTTATACTTCCACTATTGACTTCGCCATGAAGATCAATAGATACGAATACAACTGATGGCTACTTCACATTTGCCAAGAATCAAAGGATAACACAGCGGACATAAATATCGTCCGAGCTGCCCCTTAGATGACGTCAGAAACTACTCAACTAGGTTACACGTGCGTCCAAAGCAACTCACCCTGCATTGTGCACGTCAGTGCGTGAATCAATCGAACGCCCAAATAATATAACTATATAAAACTGGTGCGTACATTTGGCAGGACCGAAGACTACCCCCGTAGGTAATAAATGTACGTAACAGCTCCCTTATCACCTCCCCTTAAAAAAATTAATTCTATTAATTTTTTTCGAACTAATTACTCGAGGGAGGTGAGTCAAAACTACAACAAGATTTATGACATGCATAAAATTATATCATATTAAGAAAAGAATATTAAATGAAAACAATATAACTAAATGATAGTATGCATTAAAGCACACATCCACCATCGACCTACTTTGGAACGATGTGGTAATATTCGAAGTAAAAAGAAGTTGAAAATGAAAATGAAATAAACCATTAAAAAAAAAGATGATAATAAAATTCAACCAAATTTTTTTTAAAAGAAATTTGAAACATATGATTTCAAAAATGAAAATGAACAGCAACACTGATGATGATCAATGATAAAAGAATCAATAAAACAGAAAATTTTAAAATACAACATGCAAAATGAAACAAAGCATAATTAAACACTTTAAGAAGCAACGCACTTACTGTTATCTAACACTAGTAAGTTTGACTAGTTATCTAAAAGTGAGATATCATGTAGTGGGATACGTGAATACACGTATTGCGAGACACTAATAAAGTTAGTAGATGTGTGATTTATAATCAATCAAATTGATTAAATTGAATTATAATAATTAGTAGTACTTAATTTATGAACAAATAACTAATTACTAATTTATTCTAAGTGATTTCAATTTCACTCATTGTTAATATTCTTTTAGAACTAGTTAAATCGACAAGAATATGTTCTCAATGTACCATGTCTGAAATACGCTTACGAACACGATATGTAGTGTAATCTGTCCATAACAATAGTGAATGTCTATTTGTCACTCTTACCAATGTTTCCATACTAAAAAAAAAATGTTACTTTAATATCACTGTTCCCGTTCTAACAAAACGTTACTTCACAAGAAATAATGTTATAATCCATACGTAAGTATATTCTGAAAGTTATATATATACGAATACTGCAGAACTACACATAGTCTCCACAGATGTATAATCAGTGACCATGTACAAAGTTATTCATGTTTCTGTGAGGACGTTTCACCATCTGGAAGTGGTTTAATTTTGACATGTTCACTAGGGCATCTTGAAAGACAGTCTGCAAACACATTCTGTACTCCAGGAATAGCTCGTATCTCAAAATGGAACGGTTGAAGCGCAATAGCGTAACGCGCTGACTTTGATGACTTCACGTTCCCTGTGTTCAGTGCTGTAAGAGCTTTCTGGTCGGATTCCACCACAAAGTGTGATCCGAGGAGATAACGATCCAGTTTTGTGATTGACCAGACAAGAGCGAGGAGCTCTTTATCTAGAACGGAATACTTCATCTCGCTCGTCGTAAGCTTTCTGGATACGTACATAACCGGAAATAAGGTGCCTCCGTATTCCTGCATCAAAACTGCCGCGATAGCGTAGGAAGAAGCATCACTGCGAAGAACAAAGGTGAGATCTTTGTTAGGCAACCTTAAAAAAGGCTTATTTGAAAAAAATTGTTTTATATAATCTAAAGCCGTTTGATGATCCTGCGACCACTTTATTACATTAGTTGTACCTTTTTTTAGTAACGAAGAAAGAGGTGCAGTTATAGTAGACAAATGAGGGATGAATTTAGAATAGAACTGTATTAGTCCTAAGAGCGACCTCACTTGTTTTTTTTTTGTCTTAGGTGCTGAGATGTTTAAAATTTTAGAGACGTTACTGTCTTCTGTATACATTAAACCGCGACCTATACGGTGACCAAGAAATGAGCTGTCATGAAAACCGACAAAAGCCTTTGAAGGTTTCGCTGTTAAGTTATAATCCCGTAAGGTAGAAAGTAAAGATTTTAAACCCTGAATATGTTCATCCCAAGAGTCACTGAAAAGACAGATGTCATCTATATAAGTAATGACATCGGGACGATGAGACAATATGCGGCGCATCATGCGTACAAAGGTAGCTGGCGCATTCATTAGACCGAATGGCATAAAATTCCATTGAAAAAGACCCCGTGGCGTCGAGAAAGCGGTGAATGGCTTTGCTTTAGGGGTTAATGGCACTTGCCAATAACCCTTTGAAAGGTCAAATTTCGAAAAGAATGTGGCATGAGATAATTTCTCTAATAAGTCGTCTAAAAGAGGTAATGGTTCCGCATTGAATTTTGTAACTTTGTTTAATTTCCTGTAATCTACGCAAAGACGTATATTGTTGTCCTTCTTCCTAATGATTACCATAGAAGAAGAATATGGTGATGAAGATGGTTCAATTATATTTAATTGAAGCATCTCATCCAATTCCTTATCAACCTTATCACGAAAGTGTAAAGGAATAGGATATGGGCGAACTCGAATCGGTGTATCGTCAGTCAGAATAATGTCATGTTGGATGACTGACGTATGACCTGGGATGTCAGTGAGGACATCCTCATACGTGTGTAGAATATTAGAGACTTGCTGGCGTTGATCATCAGTAAGAGTAGATGAGATAGTAACATCATTCCATTTCTCAGTGGAATGGAGTGGTACAACTGGTATTGGTAGTTGTACATCATCGAAAGAAGATTCCTCTTCTTGGATGACTAACAAACTAGAATAGTGTTGAATAGGAGGTGTAGGATCGTCAGTTGCTTGGAACACTGATTGTAGATAATCAGGACGTGAGTAATATTCCTTCAACATATTAATGTGGAAGGTTTTATGTTTACCATTAACATCAACGATGTAGTCGACATCGGATATTCTTGAGATGATCCTGAAAGGACCTCTCCAGGTAATTAAAAGACGATTATTATGCGCAGGGAGTAATACAAAAGCTTCATCACCAGGTATGAGCTGGCGAAGACGTCTATATTTGTTTGCAAATAGACGAGCTTTTTCTTTGGCTTGTTTGGATGATGCAGTAGCTAATCTACAAGCATCTATGATTCTCTTTCTCAGAGAGATCACATACTCATAAGAGGACTGAGTTTTCCTCTTCAATATTCTCGTCAACCAATAAGTCGTGGATTAACGACATCGGACCGCGTGGTTGCATGCCGAAAACAAGTTGAAATGGAGAAAACCCCGTTGCTTGATTTTGTACTTCGCGATACGCAAAGAGACAAGCGGGTAGGACCCGATCCCAGTCTTGGGGATGGTCTTGAGTCATCTTACCCAACAACTGCTTGAGTGTCCTATTTAGACGCTCAATTAACCCATTTGACATCGGATGATAAATAGAACTTAGAGATCTGTCTATACCTAATGTCTTCATAACTTGAGACATGGATTCAGAAATGAACTGAACCCCATGATCCGACAAGATTTTCCGTGGAAAACCAATGCGTGAGAAGATTAACATCAATGCCTCTGCTACACTGGCAGATGAAGTGTTCTTGAGAGGGATGGCTTCAGGCCAGCGAGTGCACATATCAATGCACATAAGAATATGCGTATGCCCTCTAGCAGATGGTAGCATAGGACCAATAATGTCTATAGCCATTTTATCAAATGGTCTAATCGGGATGTCCGCAGCTTGAATAGGAGCCGCATGAAATGGACCCCGTACCTTAACTTCTTGACATATCAAACAGGACCGACAATAGAGAGTGATGTCCTTATGGACGCCTGGCCAGTAGAATGCCGAAAGCACTCTGGATTTGGTACGCGAAAAACCCATATGGCCCGCACATTGCGAGTCATGTGCATGTCGTAATATACGAGATCTCATACAGGATGGGACTATAATCTGAGAACATAAGGATGAATCCTTTTCTCGTATTACTCTAACCAAAATCCCATTCTTAAGTATAAAATCATGTCTAGATTTTGCAAGTTTGTTGCTGGTATTATTTTTGTTCACATACTGAAAATTTTTTTTTAATGAATCATCATTCTTTTGCAATGTTGCAAACAACTCCCGTGAAATAGGAGCATCATCATCACAAGTGGTATGAACTGTAGGTTCCATAGGTGTATCATGCGACATATTAGTAGCTTGCGCTCTAGTCACTACTGCATTTGCAGTTTGAATATGTCGCTCTTCCCATTCAGCAATTTGCTGTGGTGTACACTCTTTAATACCATGTATGCGACCAAGTATTAAATCACAAATTGGATTCGGAAGGAGACAAGCTTGAATCTTTCCTGAAAAAAAATGGTGTATTAAGATCAATAATAGCAGTGGCAAATGTTTCAATTGTGCCACCAAACGTTACACACTTGACAACCCCGCCCGTGGCACAACTTGGGTTGATCAGCGAAGTCCGGACGCCGACTGTGCTGCAACCTGAGTCAAATAGGAGAGAGCATGAAATATTGTTGACAAATCCCTTGTTAAACTTAAGAGAGCCCTGTCCCTGGTGTACTGACGCAGCAGTGGCCGTACAGACTGCAGGTAGACTAGGTAAGGTATGTCCGCAACGCAGCGTCGTGATCGCCCTGGGCTGGAAAAGAGTAGAGCATTCTGAACAATCTTTGACTTGGGTACAATCAAGAGAACAACACATAGCATTATGAGTTTCAGCTCCTTTACCCTGTTCAATGTTAGCCTGTGTATCACTAAAAGCGACATTAGAATGTCTATTCGTATTACTCAACGATCTATCTCGTCGACGCGATCGATTTTGATTTTTGTCATTAAAATTGCCATAATTGTAGTTTCTGCTAGAGTTAAAATTTGGATGAGTCCGATAATTTGTATAATTATCGTTATGATGTTGGTAAAATGGTTTATTTCCAAAAAATTGTTTGTTTTGCGGACCCTGAGATCTTGATCTCCAGTTTTGTTTATTATAATGTCTTTGATTATTTTTAAAATTATTGTTACCAAAATCTCGCGATCTGTGAGCCTGGTTCCAAGAAACATTAAATGGAGCAGATTGTTGAAATTGCTTCCCTTTGTAAAAATTACCATTGTTAAAATTGTCATTATTTCCCTTCTTGACATATCTGTCAGCACTAAAAGAACGATTGCGTGAAAAATTGTTTTGTTGTGCTGCAAAAGCAACAGGCAATTCATTCTTAATCTGTGCATTACTTAGATCCATGTTTGGGTGAGCAGTGCAAAAATTTTTAGCATGCTGTTCTAAGTCTTTCATAGATAAAGGTTTCCATTCGTGTAAAAATGCGAGAAATGTAGGATTTACAGACGAAAGTACCTTATCGCGCATCAGTAAATCGAAGAGACCTTCATACGACTTTTCAATTTTGGATAATTCGATCCATCTTTCTAATGTTAGTCGTATTTGTGACAAAAAATCACTAAAATTTCTGCTAGATTGAGGTAGTAATGTATGAAATCTTGATCGATATTGGTCTTCTGTCATTTGGAATTTTTCCAGAAGTGCCGCTCTAAGAGCATTATAGTCATTTTTCTCACCAATGCTGGTGGTATGATAAACTGCTAATGCGTCCCCTGTAAGTAATCTGGATAAATATGTACAGTATAGAGCTTTATCCACGTTATAAGACACACACGTGGCCTCAAACCTATCTAGGAAGAATATCACGTCATCAGACGGGGGATTAAATTTTGGTAATTTAAGGTGAATTTCCTTAAAATTATCATGTCTGGATGAAGTTTGGCTTTCAAAAGTTCTCTGAGAATTAGATTCCTGAGTTAACCTAAGTCTCTCATATTCTGACTCTGCTAATTTCAGTTCATGCTGTCGTTTTCTTTCATTCTCTTCCATCTCAAGCTGAAGTCGTTTTGTGTTTTGTTCAGCTATTAATCTTCTTTCTGCCATTTCTTTTTGTTTCTGTTCTGCCTCTCGCTGCAATCGTTTCTCTTCTAATTCAGCGGCTTGTTGAGCTATTAATCTTCTGTCTTCCATTTCCTTTTGTTTATTTCCCATTTCAATATTAAGTAGTCTTTCTTTTTCTGCCGCATCTCTTTTAAATTGCTCTTCAGCCTCGAATTTTTTCTGTTCGGACTCACGCTGAAATCGTTTCTCTTCTAATTCAGCGGCTAATCTCATTTTTTTCTCATTCTCCTCCGCCTCAATCCTTTTTTGATCTGCCACAAATTTCAAATTTTCCAAACGTAAAGTTTCTAACCTTCTCTGATCAGCTTCTATTTCTTGAGCTTTCTTATATTCTGCAAGTGCAAATGCTTTTGCTTCCTCAGGAGCCATCTGAAGAGCTTTTGCTTGCTTAATGAAATAGTCTAAGGTAGCCATTATTCAATTTTATTATGTAATAATACTACTTAAAATTGTTACTACAACTAGTGGTTTTCGTTCCTGTTCTAGAACGGTAAAATCAATTTATATAATAGGCAATAATATTAATAATTAATAATGTAATTTATAACATGAAATGGTGTGAAAGCAATAACGTGACAGACAATAGCACAATACTGACACGACACGATAATCAAGACAAATGACTACAGTCGTAGAAATCAAATAAAATAAAATGTGGAACTAAAATAGAATGTCGTAAAAAATTACGATGACATCTACGATCCAATAATGCACAAGACAATTGACAACACAGTGTAAAAACATATGCTTTGTAAAAAACTGAACGACAGTCAGGTAAGATGGACAATAATCACATACAAAATACATCATGAAAATAAGGTACAAGTAAAATTAACTACCAAAACAACAATTAAAACTTGACGAAACAGCTAAAACAGTCAGGTGTCACAGACTACCAGACACAGTGGACCAAAGATCCTTCTATGCTCACGCATAGGAACATTCCACTGCGGGAAGTCTGCAAAATAATGTCCTACAGAACACTTAAGACGGACCTGTGGTGAAACTGGTAATTTCCCGTCCTAAGTCGCCATTCCCAACCTCCCACGAAGAATACACAACATATAACACTTAACACGAAAAATATGAATGTGGACATATCACGGAAGGCACAACTAAGCGTAATAAAGTGTACAACGGAAACACGTTATACTCATCTCGCGTGCAGGTAAAAAATCAATGTGCCTCGTCTCCGTGGATGTACGTCTGCAGATAAAATACTTCGCTCTGCGTATTCAGCACCAGCTCGCACGCAATAATGATGAAGAGATGATCTCCAAGTAATCAGTTACTGTGAAACTTGACGTGGAGGTTGATTGAAGACCTTGACCTTGGTAAACGTAAGTTGAATCTGATTTCTCATCCCACTGGGTTCCAAGTTCGAGATGTTGGTGACTTGAAAGTTAAAATCTTCTTTTCAAACGATAATTTGGATGGGTACGTTTCCTTTGAAATTACTTCCAGACCACACTGGCATACCAATTATTGTTGACTCCGTTTTTATCGTTGAGTTCAGTTCATCATACTGGTGAAGTGGTAGCTTAAAACGCGAATGGTTAAAATGAACGAATGTCAACAATATTCTTCAAACGAACTTCAACAAGTAGTATTGAACTGGGTGAACTGGGTAAGTACTGGCAGTACAGAAGTCGGTGGTGACTGTACATAGATTTTATTCAACACAGCACATACGGAGTGGACAAGACTAACATCGTCACAGGCGCAGAAATCATACGTCAACATGTTGATAATTACTTTTAAAGTTCCTGAAGATTCTCTACTAATAAAGTCCTCTGACTCAAGTGACTGAGGATCACAAAAACTGTTACCATATACTATTCCGCTCATTCAAGTCCATTGACCTTCCTTCAAGGACGTACATCATGGTAACGTATTCATACTCCAGGATAAAATTCTTCCATATCATACTTCATAATCCCAGACTTTCTCCATACATCCCGTTATATATAGTATATAGTTTTCAAACAAAGTCATACATGATAATACGAACAGGTTAGAGATTCCAGTTGACTAACCTCTCCCATTCTATGCCACGCTTCTGGCATTGTAGTAACAGCATATTAAACATGTGAAGCATATAAATTCATTAACTTGATTTCTTGTAGGTATTCTCCCTCTACGAAAAGATTCAAAGGCTATCGACTCCGTGTGTCCAATTCTAGGAATGTCATCTACGATGAATTCCCGCTAGACCATTAATAGGAGCGGCCTGATACTTTAATGTACATAAATAAACATGCCATAAGAAATGGGGCGACACTTACTTTATACTTCCACTATTGACTTCGCCATGAAGATCAATAGATAAGAATACAACTGATGGCTACTTCACATTTGCCAAGAATCAAAGGATAACACAGCGGACATAAATATCGTCCGAGCTGCCCCTTACATGACGTCAGAAACTACTCAACTAGGTTACACGTGCGTCCAAAGCAACTCACCCTGCATTGTGCACGTCAGTGCGTGAATCAATCGAACGCCCAAATAATATAACTATATAAAACTGGTGCGTACATTTGGCAGGACCGAAGACTACCCCCGTAGGTAATAAATGTACGTAACAGTGACATTATAATTTAAAGCGACATTTTAAGTTAAAGTGACATTCCCACGTGAAAGGAGTCATTGTACACTCTTAGTGTAAAATTTCACGTGTGTGTGTTATACATTTCCTTTTGTAAATGTCATCATCATTTTTATTTGCATTCAATCATTCTTTTTCCAGAAGAGAAAAGAAGAAACTACTGTAAATATAATAAATTGATTAATTGTATTTAAGGACTTGAGTAACTCATTTCTGTTTTGTTTGAAGTTACTTTGTTTCATTCTTCCCCCAAGACATAACATAACATAACATAGGATAGTTGTTGAGATGAGACAACTAAATGTCTGTTACTTCTTATTACCATCTGGGCCAGACAACTTTATAGTCTAACTATTTCTATGACAACTATACACCAGTGCTTATTTCTAAGACTGTGGTATTTCTTATAAGACCAGAACTCTTGTCTGGCAGGTGTATCCTGATATCATCTGATACACCTTTTTATCTACTCATCATCTACACAAATTAACCTCTCGTGACACCAAGTCTTCCTGTCTTGTACCATCCGCTCAAGGTATTTCCATAACTTCTTCAGGCCTTTACGTCTGTCTCCAGTTCTCTTTTCCATGTGTTCATTGGTCTCCTTCTATCTCTCTTAGCCTGGGGATTCCAGAACAAGGACTGCCTTGTAATGCTATCAACAGGTGTCCTCAATGTGTGCCCTATTCACCTCTAGCGCCTTCTTCTCATCTCGTGCTGCTCCACTGTCATTTGTCTGGTTCTTGTCATCAGTTCCCCATTAGTGATCTTGTCATGCCATCATCAGCCTTTAGTTCTCTACAGAGCATAGGCTCTAATGAGTTTATGTCAAGCACTCTTGTCTATGTTACTCGTCCCAGTTCTGTCAATGTCTTCATGTGATAACTGTCTATAATTATCATATCCTTTACACTCCTTATGGAGCATGTCCACCCCTGCTGATGACCCTCTTGGGGTAGCCTATGTCGAAGTATATGTTCTTGCAACCGTGATTTCTGAAGCAGTCTCTTTTACATGAGGTTGCCAGTCACGTGCACAACCTCAATCTTACGGACTGCATGAGGGAACAGTGGCCATGTTCGTCACGGATTAATCTATCATAATCATTCATCTACGGCTTATATAAAGTAGTATCATCCGTAGCCTCATAATATGCATTTAAACCATTCCAGGTAATCACAAGACTTGCACTTTTTTTTTTCTTTTTTTTTTTCAGAACTTACTGGACAATGTATGCCAGTGGCTCAACTTTTTTCAGTCATCGTACCCTTGCGACTTTCACTATACCTTCCTGTACCCCCTATTTAACATGAGAGGAAATAAATTCTAGAGTTTATCACGCAAATTCTCACACACATAAATAAACAGATTTATTAATAATTCATGCAGAAAACTTTGTTCGGAACATAACACGTTTTTTTTTTGGCATCATAAAGTTGTTAAATGTTTATCAATGCATAGTTAAAAAAAAAATATGAGACCCCTGATTTTGTTTCTTGTCAAACAACAGTTTTATTCCTGGAACAGTTTTTGAAAGAGCTACATGCATATCATATTTAACCTCTTGTGTGTTTGTTGCTTTCGATTTGACTGAGAACAGAACTCTCCGTTCTCTTTCCAATCCAGAACTTTATGTTTTTCACTAACATCGCTACTTTTGGAATATTTCAATAGGACAATACAGTTTATTTTTTTAACCAAATATTTCCCGTAACCACTTGAAAAGCTCCTCGGACCCCCGGGGTTTGCAAACTCCAGGCTGAGAACCCCTGCTGTATACCCATACAAGAACTCTGTTGCTTCACTCAACAGACGTCATTCTTTTAAAATCAAACTATTCTCAACAGCGCTAAGTAACAATAAGCAGGCGAAGACTAAATGACTCAACAGAACAGACAATCGCGCTGTCTTGAAACATGTCAACTGTCTTTTTTTTATTTTTTGTGTGGTTAAAGTGTCTTGTTTTCTCTCAAACGGAGAGTTATTTAGACAGTCAATGTCTTAAAGACCGTGTTTCTTGACAATGGGCTTAAAATAGCTATTTAAAAGACAAGACATCCGAGGGAAATTATGGAGAGGGGACACATGGAAGAGTTTTTACAGTTTGTCTCAAAATATCACGTTGTCTTGTTAGTTGAACTGCGGGTTTCTGAAAAATCTCGCACCTTTTTTACGCGAATGACAAGCTCGAAGGGAAAGACGGTGTGTGGAAGGAGCATACGGTTATATTCTTCTTCTTCAAGTATCATGCCTTGTAGCATAGGCGATCGTGTCTCTCCACAACTTCCTGTCTCCAGTACTTTTTATCAATTCTGATGTTGACTTCCTTTCATGTCATGATGCCACACTGTCTCTTTGGCAACCATGCGTATCCAGTCGAACGAAGTGTTTACAAACTTTCGTGACCTGCCCGTCATAACAGGTAGCGAACCAGGTTTGTTTACCTCGTCTTCTCACGCGAGCTTATCTGTCAATCATACGATACCTGACAGACCGCGCGTGAAAAACATATAATATTTTGAAGTCTACGAAGGGAAATCCAAAATTTCCCAGAGTACGCTTTGATGCCGAGTTGCGGGCAAAATCTTCGAGAAGCCCGTTACACGTAATAAGTCTTTTGATGCCGGTCGAGAGCGCTCGACGGAAGACCGGCCGTAAGCCTTTATCTTGTAACTCTGTTTCTGATTCCTCGTTATATATAGTAACGTGAAAAGTAACATCATCGACAGATCATAGAAATATAATGATATATAAACTGTGTTTTCTTAAACCTGCTATCAGTTGTCACTCAGAATTTTTGGATAGTCTAAGCACGCAGTTCTAGAACCATTATTGTGAAAAATTTATTATTAGCATTCGTGGGGATTTTTCATTCTGATTTTCTGGTAATAGAAATTAGTGCTTACGTGTTTAAAAGTCTTTTACCATTATAATTCACTTAGATTTTCTAGCTGTTAAAACTAATGAAATAAAATAACGCGTAGCTATTTCATACCAGATGTTCAGTTATAATGTTAATTTTCACCCCACGCTTTCTCACACATGAAGAGACGGTTTTAGCTGACTGGTTTATATGTTAGGCGCGACAAATAGTGACAGAAAAGAATTCACGCTGTATTTCATTGTGCGTATTTATTATACGTGCCTATTATTTTAATACCATACGATGACTAACAGACGCCGACAATTTAATAGCTATTAAAGACAGGCGATACTTTGTGTAAGTGCGCATATGGATAATTAAATAATAATTAACATTGTACGCTGACTGCCGGCGCGAGCAAGGGGCGGGAGAGTTGCATAACTCCCTCCGACCTAAAAACTCAGCGCTAGCGAAGGCTGACCGTTTAGGCATAAAGGAAAACACCGTGTGCCTTTTAAATTTAATCAGGACTGACGGAGTGGATAAGAGATCGTCTTGTCCCCGTCTGTGTGCATATATGTAGCTATATAGAATAGTAGCATTTTTCCATAAATGTTTTTCTTATATTCCTAGCAGACCTGATCAAGAGCGTCCAGCGGTTTTTTTTCTGATTGGTTAATGTTGTCCCTTTTTCTTGGCTTGTGCGTCACCAATTTCATTTGTGAACGAGTAATTGCCAAGGATACATGAAAAACATTTTAGCTTATAATTTTAACTGGACTTACCAAACCCAGATATTTTTTCAAATTTTTACCAGCCCACTGGGGTGTACACAATAACATTAATATTACCGACTTCTGACAGTCGTATTCAAGTGAAGCATCCAGAAATTTACGCTGTTCAGAAATCGGCGCTCTAACATAGAGTCAGCCGATAGGATTATTATCTTTTATCAATTGTAACATTTTTTTAGCAACCAGATGTTTCCTAATACCGGAAGTATTTTCCTCGTACATCAGCTATTGGCGAAGACATTTTGTTCATCCAGGAAAAACCCACACCAGATTCGGTGTTCACCTCACTAGTCTTTGTTTTGTTACAGGATGAACTGGGGCCAATTTGGGAAGTGAACCAGATAAAACATTTATTCAGGGAAATTGTATTTCCAAGGGATATCACCAAGAGTAGGTAAGAGTGATTGAGTGACCACTGTATGAAAGAGAGAGTGAATATTTTTCTTTGTTACAGGGAATTGACCAACATTGGATTTGCTTAAACTTGTTTACTTTACTGGGTAGCATATAGTAGGAACTTGCTTACTTTACTTGTCTACTCTGTTACATAGTGCAAACCTTCGTCCTTTGGGTTATTAACTTTTTGGGTTCTTTTCTCCATAAGGGGAGGGCGCATTTATTCTGCTATTTCATATGTATGTAAATCTGATTTTTTTTATTCGATCTTATGTAAAGATAGACTCCATTGAAGTCTATAATAGATACTCTTGAGTTTTGGCCACTGTTGGACCACTACTGCAAAGCAGGGGAGGCAATACCGTCACAGGACCCTAGGGCCGTGTCTAGTGGGCCTAATGAATAACAGCGCTGCCTCCACTCATCCACCATCCTAGTCTACCCTGTTCAACCTGATTGTCGGTTATACGACAATCTCGTAATTATAGTATTTAGAGTCATTTTATTTTCAATTTTGTGATATAATCAAATACATATTGCCATTTACGTTTTACTGTTGTTGGTGATGACAATTTACATTATAATTTTTTGTTTTCTTACTTCATGTATGGCTATATTGTTTTTAATTTTCACAAAAGACGTGAATTTGGAATACTTAAAAATAAAAGTGGATTATTGTTTCAATGGTGGATTTAACACGAGAAAATATCGGTTTCATGAGAAACGTGAGGGAAGATATGGGGAAAATATTTGAGAAGAAAAGAATTGAGTGGACAAATGATACAAGTAAGGGGGAAGAAGGAGGGGGAAGAAGGCGCCGTGTATCTTCCCGGGGTCTCCGAGGATATCAAGTAAGAATGAGACTACTGCTTCCTTAAGTATATCATAAGAGGATACACAAAGTTGGTCATCTCATCATGGAAAACAAATTGCTACTACAGAAACCACTAACGCAAGGGCACACAAATACTGCAGTTCAGGATCCCTGCAAAGGGGACCCGCGGAAATGGTGGCTCTGGGCTCTACATGAGTTGAGTGATTAAGGACAGGTGAGAACAATGCTGAAACTGCAGTAAAAACTGAAATATACAGAAGAATAACTGGAATAATAGCGGGAATCGGAAAGATCAAGCAAACGAGAAGAGGAAAGCTGGAATATATTCACAACAGAAAAGATTGAAAGAAAATAAATGTAGGATGACAACAAAACAAAAAAAAAAAACAAAGATACTGGACAGTAATACTGGGTCGACCCAGCCCCAAATGGGTACCAGAGCAACTTCTGGGAAGGTTAAGGCGGCCGGCGTGATGCTGACCACATCACCCCTAGTGTGCCGATGGTCAAGAAAATATGGGCCTAACACCATATTCCCAATATGCCTCAATGGGCGTGTAACAGGATCTTTTTACCTTTACCTAAGACATCATGGCATGGAAAGAAGTCAACAGCAGAACTGATAAACAGGAGTGGATACAGGAGGCTCAAGACTGATGATCACTTATAGTAGCTGGTATGGTACTAGACGACGAAGGAGAAGAAAAAGAAGGAAGGGGGAGGAAGAGGAAGAAGAAGGAGGAGGAGGAGAAGAAGGATGAGGAGGAGAAGAAGGATGAGGAGGAGAAGAAGGATGAGGAGGAGAAGAAGAACAAGAAAACAGGAAGAGGAAGAAGAAGAAGGAGAAGAAGAATGAGGAGAAGAAGACGAAGACGAAGAAGAAGAGGAAGGAGCAGGAAGCAGAGGAGAAAGAAGAGCAGAAGAAGAAGGCGAAGAAGAAGGAAGAGGGGGAAGAATAAAAAGAAGAAGAAGGAGGAAAAGGAGGTCGAAGAAAAGGAGGAAGATTAGGACAAAAAAAGGAGGAAGAAAAGGAAGAGATAGGATGAAGAGAAGGAAGAAAGACATGGAAGAGATAGAAAAAGGATAATGAAGAAAAAGGAGAAGGAAGAATAAAGATGAGGAGGATAAGCTCAGGTAAAGAAGAAAGGTGCGAGGCGACAAACGTCTGGTATTTAAGAATAAAAAAAGCACTTACTTCCCTAGAGGATTCACGCTGGCATCAATTGACCTCAAATATTTACATCCTCTTATGTTGTCTGGCACTTCGATGATTCCTGAAAGATGGCATGAGACAAAATAAACATAAGCTCGATTGTGGAGAAAACGATAATCCTTGTATATGTGAGTCAAGAGAAGTGAAGATATAAGTCATACCACGGTATCTTCAAGGAAGAAAGAACGAATGAACGAACGAACGAGTGAGCAAACAAACGAACGAGCAAAGGAACGAGCGAGTGAGCGAACGAACGAAATATTTATTTCATCAGAGAAAAGAAATTTACTGCCTTTATACGTCTTTACCCTGCAATAACACAACTCTCAAAGTGTTTTCAAATTAATATATTGTTAACTTCATTAATATTCATTAAATATTAACATTGCATTCAGTAATAGAACACATACACACACACGCATACACAAAGAGATAGAAAAGAGAGAGAGAGAGAGAGAGAGAGAGAGAGAGAGAGAGAGAGAGAGAGAGAGAGAGAGAGAGAGAGAGAGAGAGAGAGAGAGAGAGAGAGAGAGAGAGAGGGGCAATGAAGCAATTACATATTGAGAATTAAAGTCACACCTATAACATTTAAAAGGGACATAAATACTCATGAAAACATTGCGTAAACTAAAACAGAGATTTGTCAGTAGGTGAATTGTTAACTTTTCATGACTTTGATATTCAGGTATCTGTTGAATTTGGTGTAGCTATTAGTTTTGATAAACCTTGGTAAGATATTATTAATCTGCTCACAAATGACAGCAAGTCATTAATTACATTTTAACAAATTAAACTTCAACAAATGGGTTAGCGACGAGAATTTAAAAATTGTGTAGGATTTCGTACAACGCGAAAAAGCATGTTCGAACGTGAACTAATTGATTTGGGGGGAGGGGGGGGGGCGGTTGGTGTGTAAACAAGACAGATAACAAACATGCTCCGGAAGTGAATAATCAACATTTTCCTTCACGTTTATACGGAGCATGGGGGTCACCGCTGCAGCCTGCCATCTTGCAGGAAGCCCGGAACAAGCAGTCACTTGTTCTTGTATCGGTGGTTGCTGTGACAATTCGTTTTGTATGATGAGGTTGCCAGCTCCATGCACACATCTCATCATTAGTGGCCTTGTACGACATGCCTGAGAGTTCAGTAGTCCTGTTCTTTCTTTGTCACTTCATATACCTCCAGAAACTCATTCATGAGATGATGATGATGATGATGATGATGATGATCCCTTCTGCAATAGCAACCGTTTAGACGTCCCATGCAAGACCCCATCAATATATATAAAATACCAGATTTTTCTGTCACTAACGCTAAGGGATGTAACTTTGGTTAAAGTTAGACATTAATTGTATTGTTTCCCTTATATGTACTCTCCTGAAAATAGTAACACTCGACAAAGAAAAGTGCGCAAATGACGGTGTATATTTATACAATGTATGATCCCGTATATAATATACACACATTGGGATCCTCGCTGCTGCTACGTAGTTCGTGTACAGTGGTTAAAAAAAAAAATACTTTTGAATAAGTAAAATTGCCGTTAGGTATTGGTGCTTTTGAATTTAATTCCCGTTTTATGATTTGGCTGTTACACTAGTGTTATGATGTTAATTCAGCGGCGTTTGGGCTTTCGTCCTTCTGTCCAGTGTCACGTAGTGGTATTTGCAAGTGTTCGCAAAACCCCACATTTTCACTTTCTGTTATTATACTCTCAAGTTCCTTATGCTCGCTACAAAGCGTTCGAGTTCACTCGGGCATAAACTTCTCTACAAAGTTCATGCATCAGTTCCTCCGCCAAAATGAGACACTCGTCACCTTAACGCCGCTTTATTCCATCTTCACTTTAGTTTGTTTTGCGGAAAATGCGTTCAAAGTTTTTAGGTTACCAGTTAAAGAGAAGGATATATCACACTGAAATGAAATGACTGATGTACGGTAACAAAAGCGGGTGTTCTTCAACCTATTTCCTGTTTATATTGATTTGATGACCTTTGTTGGCCTCAGTTGATCCACGTATGTTTTTACTTTTAGTTTTCACCTTTTTTGACTTATGAATGACGGAAGGAACATTCATAACCAAGGTACTTATTATAACATAAACTTTAATACCATTTGTGTTCCGCTTTAGAAACGTGGTAAATTTTCATTCTTGAGAGACGGTGTACGTGACAAGAGCTCCTTATAATTGTACACACTGTTTCTTCTCGCGGGGTGTAATGGAATAATTCAGACTGTTGATTGTCATTCAACTCTGACAGGATAAGGACGAAGTACCTAATTTATGACCGCTTTTGGATTACTTGCTATCGCTGACATGTAAGCCTGCTTTTAAGAATGGCAGTCATATGATATTGATTTTTGAGACCTATAGTTCTTAGACATATCACAACCGTCACGTGAAACACATTTTTTCTCCTTCCTTAGACAGTCATTTTAGGTAGATGTATGCAGTGGCGTACTAAGGGGAGGATTGCAAGGGGCGGACGGCCTCGGGTGACAGCCAGGAGAGGGGTGCCATCGGACACTTTTATGATAGTACTTTCTAATAAAAATATACTTGCAAGTGTAATTCTTTATGGGATGGGGTGCCAATGGTAGAATCCGCCCCGGGTGCTAAATACTTTAAGTACGCCTCTGATGTGTGTATCAAGTGGTTCCTCTTTACGATTTGCAACTGCCGAAGGATATTTAGCGTGCCCAATTTGCACACGGAACCTCCTATTTTTTCACTCTTATCCAAGAAGGTTTGGCATCCGATCTCACTACCCAGGAAATCAGGAGGGAGTATGACATCATTAAGAACCACTGAAAAAATTTCCGTCAGTTATATTCCATGTACTAGAAGCGAACCCGGTACTTTTAAAATTAGAAACGGACGCCATACTTCTTAGCCACTCCGACCCCTAATGACTAATAAACTGATGTTATAACAGACAGCAAAAATTGTCTTCTGCTATGACATCATGTACTGAACAAACCGGATCTTATCCTGAGTTGTCATGTTAATGTGACAAAGCTTTTTATGTAATTAAATGGCTGTTAATTGTCTTTACCGTGATATTTGTTTCGTATAAATTAATTGTACAGAAGTGGAAAGAATAGCAATTTAAAAATATGAAGTGACTATTCAATCGCCCTGTATGTATGTACGTACGATACAAAACGCCAGATTTCAATGGCCAATATATATGAGGAACTGACAAGTGAGGAATTGACAAGTGAGGAACTGACAAGTGAGGAACTGACAAGTGAGGAATTGACAAGTGAGGAACTGACAAGTGAAGAATTGACAAGTGAGGAACTGACAAGTGAGGAACTGACAAGTGAGGAACTGACAAGTGAGGAACTGACAAGAAATAACATCCCTGTCAATAAATCATCTCTCTTCAGCTCAACAAGGAGCATAGGCCTTCAACAAACGTATGCCAAGACCTCCTGTCCCGTGCCATCAGCTCAAGGTCTTTCCATGTCTTCCTCAAGCTCTTCATGCCTGTCTCCAGTTCTCTTCTCTATATGTTTCACGGTTTTCCTCTTCCTCTCTTACCACGGAGATTCCAGAACAAAGAATGTCTGCTAGTGCTATCAACATTCCTGTAGTAACATCCTAATTATGTTTTGATCGGTTCGTTTATAAATTTGGGAAGGAGTTGTGGACATAGTTCATTCTCAGGGGAGGCATGAGGGCAAACAAGTTAAGAATGCCTGTGTTAAAGCATCAAACAGTTTATTGCAGTACTTCACGCATAACATAATTCCTGAAGGTTATCGTTCAAGATCAAATGAAAAACTTTTGTGTCTCTCAAACCGCGCCTGCTCGTTGATTTCACCAAGATTATACATGTGTGGTAAAAACAAAAATGTCCGATCATACCGGACGTCTTTTATGCCATAATTTTAGTTGTGAAACACTGAACAAATTGACAGAAGCAGTAGCCAAAGTTTGGTGACTTCACAACAAATGTTTGCGGAAATAGGCTAAATTTCGGCTTTGTAGAATAAATACTGCGTCCGACTGGTTAAACGGTTAGAGCGTTTTACTCTCACAGCGACGTTAATGGGATCGAGGAATGAAACCTGGTAGAGTCATGCTCCAGTCTACTCAGCTATAAATGGGTACCTAACTCTGCTCTTGAGTTCGAAAAGGCAAATGCGTTGAGAAAGGGAATTGGTCACTGCCAATAAGTTTGGGAGCGGGAACATACTAATTCAGCTGGGAAAAAAACTAATGACTCCGAACATACTACAACGGCTTTGGAGACATCAGATATAGGACAAAGTAAACGGCCCAGAGACGTCAGAGATAGACCATACTAAAGCGGCTCAGAGACGTCAGAGATAGAACACAAAAACGGCTCGGAGACATCAGAGATAAATTATACTAAAACGGATCGGAGACATCAGAGATAGAACATACTAAAACGGCCCAGAGACGTCAGAGATAGAACATACTAAAACGGCTCACAGACGTCAGAGATATATCATACTAAAACGGATCGGAGACATCAGAGATAGAACATACTAAAACGGATCGGAGATGTCAGAGATAGAAAATACTAAAACGGCCCAGAGATAGAACATACTAAAACGGCTTGGAGATGTCAGAGATAGAACATACTAAAACGGCTCAGAGACGTCAGAGATAGAACATACTAAAACGGCTCGGAGATGTCAGAGACAGAACATACATAAACGGCTCGGAGACATCAGAGATAGAACATATTAAAACGGCTAAGAGACGTCAGAGATAGAACATTCATAAACGGCTCGGAGACATCAGAGACATAACATACAAAATCAGCTAAGAGACTTAAGAGATAGAACACACTAAAACGGCTCAGAGACGCCAGAGATAGAATATACGAAAACGGCTCAGAGACGTCAGAGATAGAACACACTAAAACGGCTAAGAGACGTCAGAGATAGAATATACGAAAACGGCTCAGAGACTTCAGAGATAGAACATACTAAAACGGCTCAGAGACGCCAGAGATAGAATATACGAAAACGGCTCAGAGACGTCAGAGATAGAACACACTAAAACGGCTAAGAGACGTCAGAGATAGAATATACGAAAACGGCTCAGAGACATCAGAGATAGACATACATAAACGGCTCAGAGACGTCAAAGATAGAACATACATAAACGGCTCAGAGACGTCAGAGATAGAACATACAAAAACGGCTAAGAGTCGTCAGAGATATAATATACATAAACGGCTAAGAGACGTCAGAGATTCGTAGAACATACATAAACGGCTAAGAGACGTCAGAGATATAACATACTAAAACGGCTAAGAGACGTCAGAGATAGAATATACATAAACGGTTAAGAGACGTCAGAGATAGAACATACATAAACGGCTCGGAGACATCAGAGATAGAACATACATAAACGGCTCGGAGGCATCAGAGATAGAACATACATAAACGGCTAAGAGACGTCAGAGATAGAACATACATAAACGGCTAAGAGACATCAGAGATAGAACATACATAAACGGCTAAAAGACACCAGAGATAGAACATACATAAACGGCTAAGAGACGTCAGAGATAGAACATACATAAACGGCTCGGAGACATCAGAGATAGAACATACATAAACGGCTAAGAGACGTCAGAGATGGAACATACAAAAACGGTTAAGAGACATAAGAGATAGAACATACATAAACGGCTAAGAGACATCGGAGATATAACATACATAAACGGCTAAGAGACATCAGAGATAGAACATACATAAACGGCTCGGAGACATCAGAGATAGAACATACTAAAACGGCCAAGAGACGTCAGAGATAAAACATACTAAAACGGCTAATAGATGTCGGAGATAGAACATACTAAAACGGCTAAGAGACGTCAGAGATAGAACATACTAAAACGGCTAAGAGACGTCAGAGATAGAACATACATAAACGGCTCGGAGACATCAGAGATAAAACATATATAAACGGCTCGGAGACATCAGAGATGGAACATACATAAACGGCTCGGAGACATCAGAGATAGAACATACATAAACGGCTAAGAGACGTCAGAGATAGAACATACAAAAACGGCTAAGAGACGTCAGAGATAGAATATACATAAACGGCTCGGAGACATCAGAGATAGAACATACATAAACGGCTCGGAGACATCAGAGATAGAACATACATAAACGGCTAAGAGACATCAGAGTTAGAACATACTAAAACGGCTAAGAGACGTCAGAGATAGAACATACAAAAACGGCTAAGAGACGTCAGAGATAGAACATACATAAACGGCTCGGAGACATCAGAGATAGAACACACTAAAACGGCTCAGAGACGTCATAAATAGATCATAAGTAGTTCCTATCTTTAGCTTGTTGACAAGATGGTATTTCAATAAGTTGTAGCCTGTGCTGAGTCTGAAGATTGCCACGTGTTCACTTCTGTTGAGCTGGTAATAGTGGCATGGATGTCCTGCTTCTCACTTGTTCCTGTTTCAGCTCCTGATACAGACCTTGACCTCTACATAAGTTATTGTTTGTATAAGGCTGCGTTAGCTTTCCATTTTGTCAACCCTTCAGCCTCTTCATTGCGAGGGATGTTGCAGTAGGATGGGATCCACTGTATCAGAACTCTTTTAAGGTCAGAAAGACACCCCCACCTCCATTTTCTGTTGCATTTGTTGCTGATCCATCTGTGTATGCATGGGTCCAGGTGTTGCGTGGATAATGTTTCTCTATGTATTTTGTCGCTATGGATTTTCTATCTGTTGCAGTTTGGCTCTTTTTACTTTCAATTCCAGGAATGTTTTCTATCATTTTAGGGAAACGTTAAGCACTGGTGCAGAAAAAAGGCTGTCAGTGGCGACAGGACGATTCTCCAGCAACTTCAGAGCAGAGGCAGAGGCCTTGAAAACTGCAGCAGAGGTTATATTGACAGAAGAAACGGCAGAGAGACAAGTTGCTTTCTTTACTGATGCACAGTCAGTAATTGCAACGTTGAAAAGACAAAATAATACAGACCTGGATGATCTCAGAGTAGTGCTCCACAAACTTTGTCAACAATTCAAAAGTGTTGTGATCCAGTGGATCCCATCTCATTGTAACATAGCCGGCAATGAAGAGGCTGACAGAATGGCAAAAGAAGGTTCACATCTACCTCAGCCTGATGCAAGCATAACTTTTCAGGAGGCAAAGAGTTTTATCAGAATCAGTTACAGAAACAAATGGAATGTAGAACATCCAGGGCACACACAGAATGATGCTTACTACCAGCTCCACAGAAGAGAACAAGTGGTAATCTTCAGACTCCGCACTGGCCACAACAGACTGAGATACCATCTATTCAACAAGATAAAGATAGGAACTACCGATCAGTGTAACTGTGGCACTGATAAAATGACTGCTGAACATCTGCTTCAAAGTTGCCCCTTATATGTGGTACAGAGAAAGTGCATATGGCCGACGCAAGCTCCTTTCGTGGAAAAGCTTTACGGGGATTCAAATAGCCTCAAACTGACTACTGCTTTCTTTGAGAACATTCAAGTGGACGTCTGAGAGTGTACGAAGAAGAAGAAGAAGAACTCCTTTGAATCGCTGACATAAGATGGGTCAAATACTACGAGAAAATTTGCTGTGCCTATTGCGTGTATTATAAGCACAGATGTAACTCACAAGGGATGAATTGAAATAAGCAAGAGATAAAGAATAAATGCGTGGAAGCATATCTGGAGTCATCCTTATTTAACCACCAGCTATGCACAATGCTATAGTATGTAGATTTGGATGTGAACCTCTGTGAGGCTAATTACACCCTCACTGACTCTTGAAAACTTCCACACACTTCCAGGGATTCCCCCTGTGGTGAAACATGTTGAGAACCCAGTATTGCACACTAAGCTTGGAGAAGTCACTTGAGCTCCAGATTTAACTCTGGCTTTTACCTAGTGGATCTCAATGTGGACCCATGATAGGCGTGGGGGGAAGTGGCTCTGTGTAGGACGTGACGATTCCTTGGGAGAGCCCAGAACCAGAGCACGGTATTTTAGATCTGCATATTAGAAGAGCTCCTTAGATGGCAGGGTATGCATAGTATGCCACACGCTTCTTCCTCCAAGCTTGGAACCATATGTGATTATCCTTTAAATGCAAGATGAGCTGAAGAAACTTGGAGCTCACGAATTCAACTCAACACGTTTCGGAATGGCAGAAAGGCCACAAGAAAAGCCTAGATCAACAGTGTAGATAATACCAAGGACTCTTTAACTTGAAACTGACTACAAAAGAGAGAAAAGCTCAGCAGCTCTAGCCAAACAACAACCACCACCACCAACAACAATATAGAGAAGAAAGCCCCTTAGTTCCTAGTGTTAAGAAAGAATAATACTACTAATCCCTCAGGCATGTCGTACAAGGCAACTAATATGAAGTTGTGCATGAAGCTGGCGACCTCATCATGTCAAATAAATTTCTAGAACAACCACCATTGCAAGAACAGTGAACAATTAAGTCAGACTTCCTGTAAGGGAACTAACTGTAGTGGTGGCTCCACGCTCCTTATGAAGCGAAAAGGAAAGTGATGACGGTGATGATAAAAAGAGAAGGAAGGCACAAGACTGGGTTGTAATCAAGAAGAACACGGACAAAGAGAGTGTCACGAAGTGGATTTAAGACTAGAGGTTGTCTTACTATAGAGACAAGACACTAGTGGTAAGAAAGTCTGAGAAGATAGGTTTTAGATAAAAATGACAGTGAATGTGGAAAGATGAGACTATTGGCTTCGAGGGTGAGAACCTAGATTGACTCTCGCTCGCCACTTGTGACGTATTGTATAACTATAGACTCACCACCTCTTACTACCAATAAAGGAGATAAGGTTTAACTGAAGACCACAGACACCACTATATAGTCAACATATAGGTACAGTATAGTATATAAGCTGATCCAGTTTAAAGTCTATAGTTTATTTACAGAATCAAATAAATTGCACATCAAAAAAATAAATAACGTGCGATGGTCGCACACCTGAAAAGAAGAAAATTATTAAACATGACATATAATATAACCCCTCCCGCTCAACCTGTATGGAAGAAAATCGAGGATTACAACAACTTGCTTGGTGGGGTCTCTGACATTAGATCCACCACTCCTAACTAACCTAGTATATATTATTAACCAAAATCTAACTCCACAGTCTGGATTGTAGACCTAACTCACTGTCTACACCAAAATCTGGAAAAGAACTTTCTAAAGTCCTACACCACTAACCGTTGCTTCACAAGCACTGATGCACTAAATGACCTTGTTCAGTGCTATCTCAGAGGCTGTCCTAACACAACTTTCTACCTGCCTCTATAACCTCTCTCTCCCCTCCGGTTCTGCTCCAGTGTCTCTCTGACACTCTCGGCATCTTTTGAGGTGGCGTCTCCGTTACGCCCCTTCTCTCGTTTGCTTTTCAGAACAAAGAATGTTGACCCTTTCTCCTGGTTCTGACTACTGCTCTGATGACTACTGAAATAATGACTAGGTACTTGACTTAGGCTGTAGAGGCTTCACTGTTGGCGAAACTGATTTCACCTGCCCGGTTACCCCTCATTGGGTTTAGGGCCGTCAGTTTTATTATGGCCGAATTTAAACGACAACACCCGGCTACGCGCCTCTGTTCGGTGTGTGAATATGAGCGTAAAGCTCAGGATTTTATGAAATCCGTTCTAGCTGAAGAAGGCTTCGTTGCCAGCGAACTGCTCTCTCTCTCTCTCTCTCTCTCTCTCTCTCTCTCTCTCTCGTACCAACGTACTTGGCGCCGGTAACCACCGCGTCACCAATGCTCTTTCGCCTCTGGCACTGCCTCGACTCTTCTTCTCCTGAGAAGACCGACTACCTTGGCCAGCTGTAAGGCAAAAATGGCACCCCTATCTGCGGGCCGTGAAAAATTGCTGTGAACAAAAGAAATGCCACTAATGTACAACAACTTCAAATTACTCTCATCCCTAACACATAACATGTAACCAAACAACCAAAGACCGCTCCACTCTATCCCCTACTCAACTATGCACAACGATACATAAATATTTCCTAACCCCGGGTCAAACTACCCCGCAATTCAAAGCTGTCTGTCTAGGAAAATCCAGACGCGCTGACCTAAATCTTTTGTTATGCACGTCTAGCCACAGGTATCAAAACATTTCAAACTAGAGGAAAACCTCCTGTACTTAATACTAGGCCTACTTTAATTTTGCAGGCTGATCTTTGATCTTCATCACATCACACAATTAAATTAGAACTCTCTAAGAATAATTAAATTCCCTCTCCGTAATATTAATTACATCTCTATGTAATAAAAAAAATTCCCTTATCGGAAATATAAATTACATCTCTTGTCTTCTGACTACACAACACTAAAATGCACACTTAAATAACGTACACAACATACGCTAGCATATTTATACTGCAAAAATTATAAACAAATCGAGGTTACTGTAGTAAGATCCCTGATACCCCGATCAAATAGATAAAATATTACTGCTTATAAATTCAAATACTATAGAGATAAAATAGGGAGTTGTGTTCAACATCGTCACCATCGCCCGCAGTCGTGTTAGTTCTAACAAGCAGTAACGCCATAGTAAACGATACACAAAACTGTTAGCTTTTCCCCCTCTCCGCAATACCAATTTACACTAAAATAAAAGCCTTTTGACAGACCGAAATGCATAGTTAGTTTCAAACGGAGTGAGAGAATAAAGAAACGGAGGAGTGAAATGAGAGACGGAAAAATGCAACCTTGACAAGCGTTGGTTTTTGAATCTCGAACTAGAACGACAGGCGACAGCTGACGTCACAGACTTGCTTAGTCTAACACTAAACGGGAATGAATGGTTGGGAGTTTGAATAAAACTACTTGGCGTTAGTTACGTTGTTGCTATGGCATATTTTTTTTTCCTAAAAGTATCTGCTATTGAATGAGAGGAAACCCCACCGCTTTGTCTCCTACCCGTAGTGACAATTTAAATCTAACGAAACCGTTTTGCGTTAGGCAAAACGCGTACAAGCAAGAGAGAGAGAGAGAAATGTAAGTGGGGGATTTGCATGGAGGCATATTTGAAAAGATAGCTTATGCAGTGTGATACTGAAATTGAGAAGGGTAGCGAAAGGGTGGCCAAGAAACCTCGATGAATAATAAAATAAAAGCAAGGACAGTTGACAATTAAAATGATAATATTTGTTTATTAGAAGACAATACTACCCATAATGTTATAATATCTTACAGTAAAAAACGCTTAGATAATAACAGAAATATTGTAAAGAAAAGACAGAGAGACAGACGCATTGATGTCCTCACTCAACTTTGCCAGTCTTGGGAAAGGGGGGACGTTACATTTTTTTTGAAAGTGTAATTTATTTTTGAAAAAAAAAGAGGCTAGTGGGCATAACATAATTCGATTGGCTGTGGTAGAATAGACTAATAGGAGTAATAAAAACGATTTGAAACCAGCGTGTTGCCACTCGAAGATAAAAATCTCACAAGTAGTGTTAGCATCAGATGCAAGAAATACAGGACCATTGCCTTCGCTGTTCTGCATCAGTGGCGATCTGAATGTGACCATTGATCACCGGTTAACCTACAAATTGTGTATTATTTCATTGATGCGGTAAGATAAACATTTATATAAACCTTATTATTGATATATATCTGTATTATTGAATGTGTATGCATTATTGATGGGTAGAGGCACCACCAGAAAGGCGCCAAACTCAACACTTTGTGTTATGCCACAAGTGATATTAGGGAAGATTACCATTTCTTGTAAAAGCCAGGCAGGCTTACTTAAACTTTGGGAGAGGATGAAAAGACATAGTGGGAAATAAAACATGACATTATTATAATTGGTAGGCCAGAAAACCACTGGCCGTCTTCAGCAAGTCACAGTGTTTGCACATGACTTTATATAATTAACTATAATTTCTTCTATGACAAGGAATGTATCAAACAGTTGTTTGAAGATTACCTGATGATGAATAGGGCACCAAATCAGATAGGAACGATAGCTATTTATTTAGCAACTCCACTGATCTTGAAACTGTTGATAATGTTAAATTGTTTAGAGATGGAGATAGGTGTATGATGTTCTGAGGAGGCCTTAATCCTCTGATTTCAGGGTTCCATCGTGAAACAATCAGTGAGCCACAAACCAAAATATACGTACTCCTGAAGCTGCAAGCTCGAGGCAAAAATTACCTGTTTGCCTTAAATCCAAAGATTTCTGACGCAGTTTTCAGACGTTGCAGTCGTGAAGAAGGTGGTTGTGAGAAGGACATCACAGGGTTCCAGGAAATAAAGTTAAACCCAATTGTCCACGGGCGTGTGTTAGTTCATTTAACCATACTCTCCATCATTATTATATCAATCAGTATTCTTGACATGATGATACAAGTCATTCCTCAGAAGCGTGTCCCTTCATAGGAGTTATTGCTTCATCAGAACACTTCCAGTCAGAAACAATTTAGATTAATATTAACAGACACAGTTGTTGTTTTAAATTACTTTGCTGTAAATAAATTGCCTTATATTTTGAGTTTAAACAATCCTATATCCCATCAATTGAGATACAGGAAAATAAAATTGTAAAAAATATTATCATTCAAAATTTACCCAGTGACTTGTTTAATTGCTTGTTCATTAAGTTATAGGTGTAGTTGTTGTCATTTTATTAACATTACATTGCATATTACCCTAGACACCTAGCCAGATAACATACAGACACCATAACATATAATTAGGCTCAAAATATATAGCAGATTGAGGTCGTAGGGTGGTAGCAGACAGGTACCCTGAGAACAACTTCATCAACAATTAGACTCAGGGACTTACATAGCTGACCTCACATCTGTAGACAATTAATACTTAACCTTTTAACATCTAAACCCACCACAGTTACATATATATATATATATATATATATATATATATATATATATATATATATATATATAATATATATATATATATATATATATATATATATATATATATATATATATATATATATATATATATATATATATATATATATATATATAGTGCAGACCGCTTAAGCCGATCTCGGATGTGGCGAATTTCTGTTGTGAAGAACAATTTAATTTGTTTATCCCCGGCAATTTTTCTTCTTTGTCTTTGTAAAAAATGTCCGATTAAGCGGAATCCGTTTATCACGAATTTTCGGATATGCCGAACGATTAAACGTGTCCAGACTATATACTTTGATCTGCTTAAGTCGAACTTTTTTTCAAATACAGTACCTAGACATTTGTACAACTTTTCGGCTATTTTCGGAAATTGCGCGCTTCGTCGGTGTTAGAATTTGAGTTATGTCCCCTCTACAAATGGCTGGAAAGTTAAAATCCATATCTTTGAAAAGAAAGATTGAGCATTACAAGAAGTGGAAAATAGTGGCAACAAGAAAATGGAAATAGCAAAGGAATTCGACATTCCAAAATCAACGCTTTCAGGAATCATAAAAAATAAGGATCGATATAGAAAAATGTTTTATGGTGGACAAGTTGATTGTCACAGAATGAAGAACCGGAAAGCGGCGTGTGATGTGGTTGCCACGGCACTCCTAAAATGGTTCACCATGGCGAGATCAGCAAATGTTCCTGTAAATGGACCTATATTAACTGCAAAGGCAGAAGAGTTAGCACTTCTGGAAGGTCGGACTGGCTGGAAATGTAGTCCTGGCTGGTTGGGTCGTTTTAAAAAACGGCACAACATTACTTACAAAGCTTTGTGTGGGGAAAGGCATTCTGTTAATGAAACGACTATCGAGTCATGGACGGAAGAGGTGCTAAAACCAGCCATGAGTAGGTATAATTCCGCTGATGTGTTTAATGCTGATGAAACTGGATTGTTTTGGAGATTGCTGCCTGACAAGACTTTTTCCTTCAGAAATGTAAAGTGTCATGTGGGGAAAAAACCGAAAGAAAGAATCACAGTTGTTGTGTGTACAAATATGGATGGTTCAGAAAAATTGCCAACTTGCAATCGGTAAATTCAAAAATCCACGCTGTTTTAAAGGTTTGAAAAAATTGTGTGTTGATTATGCAGCTAATTCAAAAGCCTGGATGACATCAGACATTTTCGCCAAGTGGCTACATGCATTTGATCATTCTATGGAACGTCAACATTGCAAAGTTCTTTTGGTGCTTGACAACTGTTCAGCCCACCTAAATGTTCAAAATCTAAAAGCAACAGAACTTTTATTTTTACCACCAAATGCGACATCCAAACTTCAGCCTTGTGACCAAGGTATTATTCAAAATCTGAAGGTTCATTATAGGCCAGCAATGTTGTCCAAACTTGTAGGTCACATTGATGCAGACTTGGTTGCTGAAGACTTCAAGATAACCCTTCTGGATGCTATTGTTATGTTGAAATCTGCATGGGGTAAAGTATTACCTGTGACTATTTCAAACTGTCTTCGAAAAGCAGGCTTTAAAGTTGGAGATGATACAGATGATGAAAACACGGTTGTATCAAATACTTTTAATGGCAGTATTATAATTGAAACTTCTGTGGAACCTTTGCTTCATCGACTATATCAGGAATTGAACATTTCAGCAGAAGATTTTGTCAACATTGACAATGATATTGTTACTACATGTAGTGCTAGCCTTGCCAGTGTTGATATTCTAGGGATGTGTATGCCAACAGTTTCATCTTCTGTCCTTTCCAGTCCTGACCTAGATGGAGATGATGATGATGACTGTGGGTTGCCAGCGCAAACTGTTTCACAAATGGAAGTTTCAAATTGCATGGATAAAATTAACATGTATATAATGCAGGCTGGATGCCAAGATGATTTAATTTCTCATTTCTTTGGATTTAAAGAGGCCATGGAAAGACATTTTATTAACTCAGGTACCAAGGTACAGAGGAAAATTACAGACTTTTTCATTTAAGAGTGCTTTATCATTTAAGAGTGTACAAATTCTAGAGATAATGATGACTGTGGGTTAACGGTACAAACTATTTCACAGTTGGAAGTTTCAAATTCCATGGATAAAACTAACATGTATATAATGCAGGCTAGATGCCAAGATGATTTAATTTATCATTTCTTTGAATTTAAGGATGTCATGGAAAGACATTTTTATTAACTCAAGTATGGGTACTAAGATACAGAGGAAAATTGCAGCTTTTTCATTTCAAAGTGTAAAAAGTGCTGTTATTCTCTAGATATTTGTGCCAACTTTGTACATTAACACTTTTGGTGATTTACATATTTTCTGTGTCATACATCTTTCGTATTCAACGCTAATTCATTATTCTATTGTACGTTGTAAATGCATTACCATATGCTTGAACTCTTATCTGGATAAGAGGAATTTCTGATAAGAAGAACTATTTCTTGGGTCCCTGGTGAGTTCTCCTTATCAGGTCTGCACTGTATGTATATATATATATATATATATATACCCTCACAATTGCCGTATGGATATAGTCTAAGGACTTAACCTTATACAATGAATTCACCAAACCCGTTACACGCCTGTTAGCTATATCTACTGTTCCCAGAAGTTTATAAGCACAACTTTACAGTTTTATTATTTCTACAAAGATAGCAATGGATGGCACTGTCGTTAAATTAACTTTAATTACTTTCTCAGAAGAACTATACTTTAACGTGTAGAAATCTTACGGAGCTATCTGCTAAGCTAATTAAATTGCTTTACATGCCCAATACCGAATATCTAAACTTTTAGCAAACGATATGACTTCGATTTCCACGGCTGAAAATTCTGCAGACAAAGAGACCCGCTTATGAATATACGCGGGTATATATTTAAAAAAAAACCCACGCTGACCTACGCCATCGCTTGGCGTCGCTCTTAAACCAATGGAATCACTACAAAAATTAATAACGGTGACCTCCGCCAATTAGATTTGCAAGCAACTCGTGAGTCATATTTGTTACTGCCGTGCATTTTTCTTACGTCATGTTATCTAATAATCTGCCGGTTCGCGTGAGCAAAATTAATTAGATTCGTTGTAGCGCCCGTTTCTATGTACCTGGGTAGAGGTTCACCACCTACCCATCGATTTAGCGGGTAGAGGTTATTAACGTCCGAAAATTTCCTCCCTTCTTAATAATACAAGCGCCTACTACAATAAACTGACCGCGATTATTTTAACAAAGAAAAGCCTACGTGAGCATAATTATTACAGGGAGAAGAAGACTGGTGCGGATATGCACTTAAACCCTACAGTAATCCCTTATGAAAACGCTATTAATTACCTAAATAAAAAGACCAAACACAAATAATATTCATGGAGAAGAAACATGGGGCCTGTTGAAAATAAAATCACTAACTTCTCACCGAGAGTAAAAGCCCGATTTGGTCGACTTAAGAACGCATAACTGTAGGAACATGGTCAGGGAGGGAGTAATGGAAACTGTTCGCAACAAATAAACCTAACAGACAGAAACGGCAACAGAAGAAGAACCGTACTGATCTTGTCACTATGCCAGGTAAATCTTACTCACCATTTTTGCTAAAATCCAGCTCCTCCAGGTTGACCAGGCTAGATATGGCCGGTGGGATGCTGGTGATCTCATTGTCGCTGATGGACAATTTTCTGAGGCCGTGGCAAAAGAACAGTTCCTGTGGATATCAAGAATTACAGTAGAATATATTGTTTAAAAAAAAGTTATAAATTTTTAAAAAAATGAAATAATGAAGGAAAAAGAACACATTTTTGTCTTAAACTGTTTCTTACATACATTTTGAACAGGTAACATATTTTTAAAACAATTTATGTGAGGAAAAAGAAGGAATATATATATATATATATATATATATATATATATATATATATATATATATAGATATATATATATATATATATATATATATATATATATATATATATATATATATAGATATATATATATATATTTCACCAGCTAGAACTTGAACCTACAGGCTAAATATGACGATGTCGAGAAAAAGAAAAAGACGAACAGAAATGGTGATGGTCGCAAGATAAACTAAAAACCACCTTGGCGAGGATGCCTGCAATTTGCTTTGTAGAGGCAGAAGAAACCGCCTTCCCCTTATCCCCCAAATGAGAAATACTTCGTGTCGTGCCGCAACTCTGGTTCATGCTTTGCATCTCAGCCTCGACTGTTCTCTACCAGGTTATCTTTGGTCTGCCTCTCTTTCGGCGTCCTTCTTGGAGTCCATAGCAGAGCAGTTATGGTGATCGTGTCAGTGTCCCTTCTGAGGCCATGGCCAACCCGGTTCCAACGTCTGCCTGCAATGATGGTGTGCATGCTTTTTTTACTGCACGGTGTAAGCAGTTCCTGGTTGGAGATGGTATAAACACATCCTTGGGGAGGATGCCTGCGGATTAATTTGCTGTGTGCAGGCAGAAGAAAAAGCCCCCCATGAGAAACCGATTGCCGTAAGTTGTATTGTGAGTATGTTTTTTTTTAGGAGATAGAGAACAATTTCACTATTGAAGGCGTGAAAATGTAGGGCAAACTTAATAGTAGCTAATTATGAAATTTGTGACAGGGTAAGGTAATGATAGACACACAGAAACAAACATAGATTAAAACACATTACTAAAATCATAAGCATGCATAAGATAACCTAGGTAAGGTGTAACTAATACATATAACAAGAATGAAACGCGAACGGTGACGAAACGCGAACGGTGACGAAACGCGAACGTTTCATAAACGTTTTCATACAGTGAAAAGAAACGCGAGCGTTTCGAGAACGAAACGAACACGTTTGATGAAAAATTAAACGAAACGCAAACGTTTCATACAGTGAGAAAAATATAACAAGAACGACACATAAACGTTTGCGAAACGTAACGCAAACGTTCAGCCTAAACGAAACGCCAACGTTCAGCTGATGACGGAAAACTAAACGAAACGCGAACGTTTTTAAAACGTAACACAAACGTTCAAATACGAACCAAAAACGATTTTTGTTTTTCTGATCTATTTTTTCTGCTATAAAAGACAAAGGTTTCAATAATCGAAAAAACATTCTGTAGCCAGAAGATGTAGTAGTCCTAGCTATACAAGCGAATCACACTATCCTCCCGGCCAGCTAGGCATCCCCAAAAAAAGATGCTTTACTGACCGGTCATTAGTGCGAAATTTCTGTTGTCTAATGTTCTACTTCTTTATTTCTTACGAGTGCCTGAAAACATACTTTTATGTTTGTCTAATATTTATTTACTGTTTACAGGCCTCGGGTTTCCCTTGCTTATATGTTATAAATGTTTATACAATACCAGAAACCTACCCTCTGTTCTATACTACTGTTCTTAAGTCTTCTATCATTTACAAGACACAGTATTAAGGTCTTTGTCTTGTGTGGACTGACATATACTGTATAATAGGGGAACGACAGAAGTGATTGCGTCATTAATAAGGTTAAGCTGCCAATTGTAAACTTCCGGTGTTGTCTTGTGTTTCGCACTAATGACCGGTCAGAAATAAAACTTCATTTATCATCAGAAGCAACAGAAATTTTCCTACATTATGTAAAAATTGATGTACTTTAACAAGAAAGTGGTTTTAGGAGCTTTACTACTTTAAAATGTTATTTCAAATTATTTTGTTTTGTGGCGCATTTTCTGAGTCTTCTTTCACATTTCAACTCCCCCAAGGAGAACGGGCCTTCAACAAACGTATCCCAAGTCTTCCTGTCCCGTGCCATCCGCTCAAGATCTTTCCCTGTATTCTTCATCCTCTTTATGTCTGTCTCCATTTATCTTCTCCGTGTGTCCTTTGGTCTTCATCTATCTCTCTTACCCTTGGAATTTCAGAAAATGGACTGCGTGGCAATGCTGTCAACAGGTGTTCTCAATGTGTGTCCTGTCCATCTCCAGGTTCTTCTTCACATCTCTTGTTGCACTGACGCTTGTTTAATTCTTGTCATCGGTGTCACATTTCTAGTTGTGTCTATGTGTACAATTTTAAGTTACATTTGTAGATACAAGTTTGCCAGAGTGAATGAAAAAAGCAACAGAAGAGAACCCAATCATTTTCAATGTGAATGGGAACATTACTCTCTATTTATTTGTGTGCTTGTGTGTGTGTGTGTGTGTGTGTATATGTGTGTGTGTGTGTGTGTGTGGCTGAAGTGAAGAAGAAGTGAGTGTGCCTACTGTCATCGCAACTTTCACCGTTGTTAAGAACGCTAGTTTTGAGAAACATTTTAATACTGATCATTATAAAACTTAAACTGATTTTCCACTTAACTCTGCAGACATGATTTTTATCAATGTAGATCTATAGACAGCTCGTTGTTTCGAAAGTTGCGCCCCATGGCTCCTGTTTCCTGCATTCTGCGTGAATTTAGTTCTCTTGTCGTCCCCCTCTCCCTTACCCTTCCTTTTCCCCCCCTTTTCTTCCTCTTCCTTGTTCCCCCTCCGCATTACCTTAAAATGCCTACAACATTTTTTTTTAGAACCTCAAGAGAACAACTACTCATCCCTCCCCCTCCCAACTTTATCCATCCTGTCCTTGGGTCGACATTAAATAGATTTACTATCATAACAGTTTTGTCCCACCCTTCAATTCCCTGTCTCCCCTTAAACTACATCGCACTGGCATTAATTTACGGAGACGCGGCATTTCGGGCGAAACTTGCAATTCAAACTTTTTCTATTCCCCCCCCCCCCCCCCCCCGACCCATATGCCCCAAAGAAACGTAAATAAGATCTCTGGCACGAAACAGGCGTAAAGAGAGTTTATGTCCTTTGTTTACATGACAACAGTAAAGCAGACATGCTATCTAAGAGAGTGGTTTCCCCTGACTAAAATTCAACTAGATCATCACCGTCATCATCATCATCATCTTCCTTTGCACACCTGACGGGGGCATGGCGGCACCACTACAGCTGGTCCCTGTGCAGGAAGCCGGCACCAAACAGCCGTGCGCTCGTGTAGCCGTGGTTTCTGTGGCAGGTTTGGTCCACATAATAAGGTTGCCAGTCCCATGCGTACATAACCTCGTAATAGTCACGTTGTACGAGATGCCTGAGTATGCAGTCGTCCTGTTATTTCTTCGTCTCTTTAGTGACCCTTACGGACGAGACAGGATACATCTGGTCCACGAAAGCGTAAAAAAAAAAAAAAAACACGAGATCGACACACCAGTTTAAATTCTCACAATGACACCAGACATTTCGTAGTGGTCAGTGTAGCAACGTTTCAGTTTCTCCCACAAATAGGTTGGTACAGGCAAAGCTGTCAATTTCCTCTTCTCGTGGAGCCGACATTCTTGGATCACACATTCTACTGTTTTGCTTGTCACACAATTCGTACTAATACGACGCTTATTACACCTCAGCATCTGTGGTGCAGGAATGATAAGGACAGCAGTATTCTTCCTCATCTTCTTTTCACTTTTCACTCCGTATGGAGCATAAATCTACCATTACAGCTGGCCCTCATGTAGGAAGCCTGTATCAAAGCATGTATGTGTTCCTGCAGCTATGGTTTTCATGTAACAATTTGTTTTTATATATGGTGAGGTTGTCAAGTCTCACGCATGCCTTCGTACTAGTCAAGTCTTACAGCGTGCCTGAGGGAGACGTCGCATTTTTCTCTGTCTCCTCAAAAATCCAGGTCAGTATAGTAAAGCTCAAACACGTATTTTTTATCCATTCATATTTCCTTCTTATCTCAAACACACACCACTCAGTAAGCCACTTAAGTAGTTTTGTACCTTCCCTCTTCTGGTCTCAAACTAAAGCCCACTTCTTTGTTTCCCCTAAAGCCAGCCAACCTCTTCAGCTGGCTCAAGTTAGTTTCGGAACATTCGAGTGCTCAATACTTGATGCCATTTTAAACTGACATGTGAGATGGGATTTCCAAGACAGCCTACCTGGCATACTTAATAAATGCAGTTTTGATTGAGCACTTTTCTCGGCCCAAAAAATTATTATAATGTATCATTAATGTTAGACATGGTTTGGCCAATACTGCAGAATGGGAGAAGATCGGCTACCACGACAAGAATGGGAACCTAAGAGCCAGGTATCCAGACCCCCAGGGTGACCCAGAGTCCGCTGGGAGAACAACATTAGAAAATCTTTGAAGGACCGAGAATGGAACCAGGCCAGGAGGAAGACAGCCGATAGGATAGTCTGGCGCTCTCTGTTCCAAACTTCTACACCTCACGGTAGAAGGGGAACGACTAAGTAAGTAAGAAATCATGCGTTTACTAGATGCGAGCCTTTTGCTGCAGCTTATTTTCAATAATGCGTTTTTGCTTTTTTTTTTTTTTTTAAATAACAATTTGCGAGGCACGCTTGTTCAACTTAGGCATATGGTCCCTCGGTTATATTAGGGCACATGTCCAAATATAAAAGACTGGTTAGTCATCCTCACAGATGCACTGTCTGTACTGCAAGCTCTCAAGAGTGGTAAACTCCCGCATCTGAGAAATGAACTAAGCAAGGTAGCTGCCAAAAAAGAGAACCATACTTCAGTGGGTACCATCCCATTGTGGTGTGCCCGGAAATGAAAAGGCGGATCAACTTGCAAAAAAGGGAGGAGAATGTGAACAAGAAGATAATGAAGTCACATACTTGAAGAAAAAGAGAGCTATCCAGACTATCAGAAGAGAACAGAATCAACCCAACGACGACAACCAAACTCTTGACCGGCAGGGACAGATCACCATTTTCCGCCTCAGGACAGGGCATAACAAACTGAATAAACACATGCACAAGCTACGATTGTCTGCTTCACCACTGTGTACATGTGGATTAAACGAACAAACTGCTGAGCATGTTCTACAGGATTGTCCTCTGTACGACCCAGTTAAGAAAGATATACTGGCCCAATGACTCAACACTAAACTCCTAAAGCTATATGGAGCTCAAGAGGAACTCCAGACAACGGTCGAGTTCATCATGAGAACTCATCTGACGGTGTAAACATCAAAGATGCGATCGCAAGAAGAAGAAGTGGTCTGGTTAAGTTTTCAAATATGCTTGGGAGGACGTTTTTTTAACATGTTACTACAGTTAAGTATTGAATTCATCTTGTCAATATTCTATTGCTTAGTCGGTCTACCTGCTAGTATTAACGATTATATATATATATATATATATATATATATATATATATATATATATATATATATATATATATATATTATATATATATATATATATATATATATATATATATATATATATATTAATTATTATTATGAGTATTATTCCTTTGACCGCCGACCGACTAAGCAGTTTTCGGCCATAACACCTTGCGGCGTCATTAGGGCAACAAGAAATCGTCCGTTGTTCCGTCACATCTAGCGGCGTATATTGGTACAACAGACTTTTAATTGTTGTTTCTGTGATCAATGTGACAAGCAAGCGGTAGATCAATCCGCTGTGCCCCGAACTTGCCCTCATGTGTACTCTACTCCTGTCGCTATAAAACCATTTCGCCATGTCTCCCAGACGCCCGTCCAGCCAAAATCCTTTCGGGACCGAAGGTCCTCGAAAAAGGGCAGTCTGGCACAGACACAGTTTCCCACTCACTGCCTCTACGTACTGCGCATGAACCAATAATGCAAATATATGTATACACGCTTATTTACAATGGTATAGAAGGACCTGAGTAAATAAAATATGGTTTTTTCTCCCTCGGAAAAACGATTCCTTCGTTACACCAATTTTTTTTTTTTACTTCACTCGATTATGACACCCCCTCCCCACACCAAATTTTGCCACCCTTGGCGACCGCCTATTTCGCCTAATCGTAAAGCCAGCCATGCATGTATTTAGATATATCAGAAAGAGTTATTCATCTTTGCGAAGTAGCGCGACCAATGAAAATTGTGCGTCTGCAGATATACCTTTTCATAAAATTGATAACGTAATGGGAGTTAATTCTTGTAACCATAGTAAGGTAAGGGAAGTAACCTAAATACTAGAAGGCTTTCAGTTTTCTTAAGTATATTTTAATTTTGCTAATGAAAATCAAAATAAGCCAACAAATTACAAGTTAACCAATGATTTCTAAATACAACAAGCAATAACTGCTGCTATTCTTTTCACAAAAGATGCTGTGATTATCTCATATCGTCATGCCAAATATAATTGTATACTAATACAAACACGTAATTTTGACCGACCTTTGAAAGCCTACATTGCAAGCTTTTGTAGTAACCACAAGGTAGAAATGAGTGTAGAAAATCTCATAGGCACTAAGACCCCATCAGAAATACAAAAGTTAAGAAAACACTATATTTCAAAAACAAAAGCTAACTTATAAAAATAAATAAACAAGGATGCAAGCCAGTAGTCTAAACTGGTGAAAGACCCCCCCCCCCCCCCCCCCCCCAGATAAATACGGATTGACCAAAAACCCTCCAGTGAAAAATAAAAACATACCAGCATAGACAATATCATATTTTGGATAATAAAACCACATTGAACTATTAACTACAATAGTTTAAAAAAACCTACTAGAGATAATGTACTGTAGTATAAAATAAATACAAACAAAAACATATTACAAAAAATGAAACGCGTCCTGATATAACCAACAGCTCCATGTATATGGTAGATGGTTGAAAGGGGCGTGCTACAAAGAAAAGTAGCAAATACCTATTTTAAAAAAAAAATTAAGTTGATTTTTAAATCATGACCTTTGAAAGCATACATTGCAAGAACAACCTCTTTCTAATATTAGTTGGGTTTCGTTTCCCAACACAACGAACAATTATATTTTTGTTAATAAGTTCTTTGATTAGCATTTCGCGCGCAATTGTTCTGTGATTCATTAACACATCATCATTTGCTTCATTGACATTATCTTCTCGTAACGATAACATTGGATTGTTATCTAAATATTGTTGATTCGAAAAGCAAACGCATTCATTGTCAAGGATACTCTAACTATGGAAAGCCAGAATTTCATTACTACTGTGGACTTAGGGATGGATGCCCTAGAAAGGAGGAAAACCTGCATCGGACAGGGACTTTTACTCCTGTTGGAACCTCAAGCTGCGGCAAAGGCGTCACCCTCCTTTTTATCAAGTGTATTAGTGGGCCCAGGCGAGCTACCCAAAAACGGGTTAGCTTCGTTGTACCGGTTCGAAAACCCAGTTCGCTGGTACTTCAACCTTACCACGGTAGCCCATGCGAAGCATTATGAAAGGCTGCATGGCAAAACCCTACAACTGGCCAACCCAAACTGACTATCGCAGTAGAAAAGATAAAAAAGGAAAGAACCAAACTAACCCTCCCCTGGCTTCCACCAAAAAAAAAAAAAAAAAAAAAAAAAAAAAAGCCGTAGAAGCCATTGCGACTAAAATCACGGGCGATCCAGAGGTGGAAGCTTTCAAGATTCGAAATGCGCCCGACAAATGGGGTCTACTCTGTAGAGCAACGATAGAGATTCCACACTATTTAGAGCTCCGAATAACAGGAGCACAAAAACCTCAACCAACAACAACATTTCAAGCCGATCGGCAGATAGCAATATATTAAAACCAACGTCCCCTTTTCAGGGCGTACGCAGAAGACAAAATGCCAGCCAAAAAGAAGATTGTTTATAAAAGCCTGCCAGCACTTGACAACAAGGAAGAGTCATCTCAGAAAAAGAACAGATTACCGGAGAGCAAAGCTGCCCCCAAGTACTAAGCGTCGAGGCCGAACCTCCTGAGAAGCCGAGCAAATGCAGCCTCCTGGCAACCACGGCAGTGGCAACAATTGACAGGCGCGCAAAATTTGATGCAGCTCTTGGTCCAAGAGAAGAGGAAGCCATGACCGAAATTGCAAAAATTATGATGAGAAGGCTAAAATGCCAGAAGGAGGCAAGAGATAAAACTACGAGCGAATACACCACCACCTTGCGAGACAAAGTCAACGCCCGTCGTGCCAAAGCCCTAGACATCGAAGACGCTGTCCGAAACTCGATCGAACCACAAACGACTGGACCTAGTCCTGGACGAAACAGCAACTGAAAACAACCAAGTGTCCCACGGGATCAGAAGATGCAAAAATGCCACACAAAAACAGAATCGTGAGCAGACTGACGAGGACAGGGTACCGAGCCTAAAGACAGATACACAGCCAGTGGTGGCAGATGGGAGATGCCGCCCAGGCGAACTAAAGAAAAGCACTCACAATTAAATGGAACAAGACCGCAAAATAAAAATTACGCAGTTGTCTGGAGGAGAAGCCACCCTCAGGGCACTCCCGGACGACAAAGTAATCAATGTCCTGGAGAATATAGTAGGGAAAAGAGACATAATAAGTATCAGAAGGTACCAACAGGGAGTGACACTTGCCCTGAATGATACGGAAAAGACTAAATCGCTGATGACTGCTCTGGCGTCCGGGCCTAAAGAATTTCAGTTACCACACCGGATCAAAATCCAAGCAGAAATCTACATTGAAATCAAGAAAGTAGTCATCAAAGGGATAGACACTAGCTTGTCAGACGCAGAGACCCTCAGCTGCATCCAGGCCGAAAACCCTCTGGCCAGAATCACACACGCCGAAAGGCTAAAGTCCTGGAACAAAGAAGACACCAGACTGATAATAGTGACTTTACAAGGGAAAACAGTTCCGGAGTCTATCACTATCCAGAATAGACCACAAAGAACACATGCCTACACCCCGCCAGTGATGCAGTGTTCAAAGTGCCAGGGATTTTCTCACACAAAGAACACGTGCAGAAAAGAGACGGTCTGTAGATACTGTGCGGGCAGCCACGAATACAAAGACTGCCCTAAGGCAAAAAAAGACCTCGACTACCAAGCGCCAAAAAAAAAAAAAATAGAAAATGTACCAACTGCATCGGAAATCACGGAGCACGATACCGTGTGTGTCCTCGAATACCAACAAACAATGCAAATAATTACAGTGGCCATTGGAAAGGGGGTATCGTACCAAGAGGCAAAAAACAGACTCAAGGCAAGTACTCTAGGTAATAGACGCCAAGACAGCCTAACGGAACAGGTCAGACAGCTCACGACTGAGGTGAGAGATCTGAAACAACAACTACAAAAGGAGAGACAAAACCGTCAGCCAAACAAAAACTGAACCTTAACTGCCACATGTGAAGAAATCCCTGATAGCTCGGAAAGCGAGAAACAACAATTCATAAACATGAAAATAATACACCAAGACATGAAAAGAATTCAGCAGCAGGTAGAAGATGTAACGAAGCTGATAGAGCTGAAAGAGGGAAACGAAGAACTACTGAAAAGAATAGAGGCAGAAAGAATTACCATTGAAGAAATTACATCAAAGTCACAAGAAACTAAAACGAACGACCAATCAGACGAAGAAGTCATCGAGGAAACGCTAGAAAAGCTACTCCCAACAATTATAGAAAAAGCGCTATTTCAGATACAGGAGAAAAGTAAGACACAAGAAATAGAAACGAGGAGGGCAAAAACACACAAAACCACACAAGCCAGATAGTGAGGCAGATATGAAATACACTATAGAACATGCCACGGCAACACAAACAGACAAACAACGAAGAGGAAGCCAGCTAGTGGTCCCTTTTTAGGACCACGCCTATTTCAGGACTAACAACCGGCCAGCATCGAAGAAACCTAACGAACAATATACCCCAATTATAACCTCTTTTTTTGAACAGGTAGTAACAGCAATATAGTCAACGATAACCGATGATGATGACGAGAGCACAAAAACATACGGTCCTGATTACATACAAGGGTGGAAAACGGTGTGCCCTCATTGTGGTGAGGACAACTCACTGGGCCAACAAATGCAATAAAAAGCCAGCTAAGAGAAGCAATCGCTGCACTGACAAGATCCCCGACAAACAGTACAGCAGAAACACAGGCAGTAAAAACCTAGACCGTCGTGCCACAAACTGCAGACGACGGTTTTTTCAAGTGGTGACATACTGGAACGATAGGAAACGACGATATATCAGCCCCAGACAGCCCAAAACGAAGCTATAACATCAAAAGCTACCACTGAGCATACCGTGGAAAAACAAAATCACTGATGAAACTACCACCAACATAGTTCATCAATAACAAGAACAAAGACCAACATCCCAAACTGAAGAAAACATTTTAAGCACTGCCACAGCTCCAGCCATTCAGACATCCACAACTAACACACGAGGAAATAAACACAGGCAACCAGAACTCTGTACAATACGACCAGAAACGAGTTCACATTCAGACAACACACACCCCCCCCCCCCCCCCCCCCCCCCCCCCCTACTGATCATCGACTGACAGCATCTGGGAAAACATGCAAAATAGACATTAGGACTATTACGTTAATTACACTAGTCAACAAATTTTCAAAAGTTATTTGTACCAGAAATTAAATATACCATTTCTTATTGATTTTGACATGCTGATTTCAAATATCATAATGAAATTCACCAATTGGCTCTGGTTTTTCTTTTAAATGATGAATTTACATTACAGTATTACAAATAATGTATGCTTGTTTAATTCTCTGGGGTGAACAGCTAGTCTTTCTACTTTAGCATTATAAAAATTGTGGTTACATACTCAATTAATTGATATTTCAACATAAAATGATAGAAAAAATAAAAACATTATTTAAAGTTCACATATCATGTTTTAAAAAAAATAAAAAGGCACATTTGAACCCATTCCGTCATTATTCAGTCGCTGTTCGAGCTCTCTTTGCTTGCTTCTTGTAGTCAATCGATGAGGTGTCTCTTGTCACAGTCCAACAGTAATCAGCAAGCATTGAAGGGCTCCAACTGCCTTGATACCTTGTCTCCATAGCAGCAATGTCCTGGGGAAATCGTTCACCATGCTCATCACTGACCTCTCCACAGTTTGACGTAAAGAAATCCAGATGAGAATCCAGAAAATGAATTTTCAAAGACATGTTGCAGCCAAGACTCTTATACTTCAGAAGGAGATTTTCTACAATTTCATTGTAATTATCAGATCTGTTGTTTCCAAGAAAATTGTCCACCACTGACTTAAATGCTAGCCATGCTGCTTTTTCCTTCCCATGCAACACGCAAAGAAACTCGTCATCATGAAGAAGTTTTCGAATTTGCGGACCAACAAATACTCCCTCTCTTATTTTAGCTTCACTCAGTCTTGGAAATTTTCTGATTAGGTATTTGAAAGCCTCATCTGTTTTCTCCATTGCCTTGACAAAGTTTTTCATGAGACCCAGCTTAATATGCAAGGGTGGCAACAAAATCTTGTTGGTGTCGACAAGTGCTGGGTTCTGAGCGTTCTTACTGCCAGGCTGCAATGACTGCCTGATTGGCCAATGTCTTCTGATGTAATGGTCACTTCGTGCATGGCTATCCCACTCACAGAGAAAGCAACAGTACTTGGTGTATCCACCCTGTAGTCCAAGCAAAAGAGCGACCACTTTTAAGTCACCGCAAAGTGACCAATGATGATGATCGTAGTTTATACACTTCAAAAGCTGCTTAATGTTTTCATAAGTTTTTTTCATATGAACTGCGTGACCAACTGGAATTGACGGTAACACATTACCATTATTCAACAAAACAGCTTTAAGACTCGTCTTGGATGAATCAATGAAAAGCCTCCACTCTTCCGGTATGTAATTGATTTTGAGGGCTACCATTAAACCAGAAATGTTGTGGCACGCAGAAAGGTCACCCTCTTTGAAAAAGAATGTAATAAACGGCTTCTGACGGTTCCTATACTACGAAATTGTAACATCTTCTGCCAGGAGATTCCACTGTTGCAATGTGGAAACCCAAAAGCTCCGCCTTTTCTTCGGTAAATTCAGATCTCTTACAAGATAATTCAGTTTACCTTGGGTTATTAAGTGTGGTTTAGTGGATGTAGTTTGCTCAAAATCTGAGTCGCATGAGGTTGAATGGTTCAGGACCACCAATGTCCTCTTCTTCATCAGTGGAAGCAGCTGAAAAATGATTCTGGCACTTTGGGAACTGTAGGTCATCGCCATGTGGTACGGGGACGTATTGCAGAGGGATGTTTGGATATTCCAGAGTCCATTTTTTTTCTTCTTTGATATGCCTTTCCCAATTGGAGGGACCATGCAAAAGTAACAGTTGTTGAGATGATCAGTGGGCTCTCTCCAAATCATTGGGACTACAAAAGGTATAGCTTGCCTTTTGCCAGTCAACCAAAGTTTAAGATGTGCTGCACATGTATTGCAGCATATGTGTGGCGCCCAGCTCTTATCTTGATCTCCTATTCTGCAGCCAAAATACAAAATGTACGCCTTCTTAATCACTTTAGTTTTATTTCGTTTTTGTGATAGAAATGTCACATCACCACATATATAACAGAAATTATTAGCACAGTTCACACATGTCCTAGGCATTTCTAACTACGATACTTTTGATAAGGACAAATGCACTAACTAATGGCAAAATTTTATCAAGAGATAAGATATTTATACACAAAGGTGATGTAATCATAGGTAGGATTGCATCATCAACTTCTAGTTACATTTTTATTGGTCATTAGAAAAAATTATGCAATCGCAACAACAGTTGCGTCATATATATAAATTGACCGTAGTTTTAAATAAACTAGTAGCATATATCTTGAAAACTAGAGCCAATCAACATTTTTTAAATGTCCATTTTCGTTTTTCAGCACACCAAAATTAGTTAAGATTAAGCTATTTTCATTTCTGGTACATTTTGGTTGTTGACTAGTGTTATCTAACGATTTAGTTACACTTTTATAAAATTTATTCGGTATTACACGGTTAAAAATGGCAGATGAACTTTTGATAATAAGTGTAAATGTTAGTGGCCCTTCGCTCAGAACTACATCGCATCATACCACCACTTATATACATAAAACACAAGCCAGACTTTACACTTTTGCAGGAAACCAAACATACGCACAGACGAACATGCATTATAAATCACAGCTCCGTTAGGACGATGACATCCATGTATTACTGTAGCCACACACCACACGAGTCCAGGAACAGCTATACTACAAACATCAGACAAGTGGGAAATACTTAGGACAAACCGGGGACAAAAAAGCGGAGGGCAAAAATAACCATCGCTTCAGTAAGACACAACAAAAAAAAAAAAAAAATACCAAACACACAACATACACGAATATAGTGAATAGTACCATGCTCCATCCAAACTACAAACCACCAACCACAATTTTACGAAAAACTTAGACAAATGACTAACGCACTCAGATCTTACTAGAGGACACAAAATTTTAATTGTTCGGAGGGCGAAACTTTTAACTGAGGTGTTTTTTGAACATATAATGAACCGTTGGTTGGCGGAGTATGTTTTAGAGGCAACGGATAAGGAGAGCATACAGAGAAAAACGCATACCAACAAGACATAAATAAAAACGAACTAATGGATACGCAACGTTTTTAATTAAATGCCTAACAGGACACACTCATCCCATGGTAATTGAAAACAACACAGGCAAACATCAGCACAAAACTAACTGCACGATGAGACAGAATTATATGTCCTTCAACACAACCACATAATTCAAGCAAAACATTTGCCAGAAGCCGTCCAAGTGCACAAGATCACCAAGGCCATGCTGCGCAACCATAAAACACTACCTCAAGTAAGCGACACTTCCAAACGTGTTTTCCCCCCACGACCTGCAATTCAACAACACTTGTGCTCCAAAACTCAAACGTAAACGGAAGCACATTGCCAAACTAATCTCACATACACAAGAGACATAACAAACTTAGGAAAAGATTCAAACAAACTGGGAAACACTTAAAAGCGTTTTGGACCAGACGCGAACGAACGCAAGATAATGTCAGCCCTACTGTGATGGGCCCGATAAAAAACACCCCAAGGCCCCCCAGTTCGTGTCTTAGGTTATGTGTTTTAAACGCCATATATTTTAGATGTGCGCGGCTTCCAACGAGTCACGCCAGCCCACCTGATTACGGCGGAGGGCCACAATTGAAAGCCACAGCCTCTCTGTCTGGTGCCTATGCTCCGCATTGCTTGGCGTGGTGGAAAAAGTGCTAACGCAGGGAGAAGGTCATTTTGGTGAAGATACCGCGGTAGAGGCAAAATTTGTGAGACACCCAGAGAAAGAAACCAGAGTCGATCTGTAGAGTGCCTTGAAACACGTGAGTTAATTTAGTAGAAGATGGAAACAAAGAGACATGACACGTGAGAGTTTGATTTCAAAGCAGATTAAGCATTATTAGTGTTTCAGTAGCTTTTGGAATTGTATTCAGCGAGAGGCATGTTTTCAAATTTTATACATGAAACAGATAGAATGGTGTTTTTCCTTTGGGTTTTTTTTTTTTTTTTATTTCTTTTAGGACAGTTAGTAATTAGTTTAAATAGATGAGTGGAATATTATGGGTGGAGATAGATTTTACTAGTGGTTTTGAGGTCCCAGGATTGCGGCTGTAGGGATATAAGTAGGGAAACCCCTATTCATACACTGAACCTGGACAGATATATCAGGAATGAAATTTGAGTTAAGAATTTTGCTAGTTGTCAAGATGCAGCCAGGGCCACCGTGTAAAATGTGCATAAAAGTGTGGCGCCTGTGAATCGACCATAGAAATAACACGCCTTAGTTACCACGTGTTTGGTAAGAGCTATAAATAGTTTATGTCTATTTTTTAATATTGGGTGAATTGACGACGTGGGTGAAGGCAGGTTAAGGTCATTTTCTTCAGTAAGGGAAAGGATAGTTTGGGGTTCAAAGTTTATTTCATTCGATTCACGATAATGTTTTATTGTGTCAGTCCGAGGTTCGTTACAGTTTACCACCCTGGAATTGTAGGAGGAACATAGTTTTTCGTGTTTAAATTTCCTTTTAGGTGAATGTATAATAGTTCTAGTCCCATTAATAGGCCTTGTAAATATGACCACCCCGACTTTTGGGGACGTGGACGCAACATTTTGAGACCTAACGTTCCGGTTGCCTGTTTGTTTGCTCCTTGCTGAAGCAGGCGCGACACCAGTGCGGGCTGAATCCAACAGAAGCCTGCACAAAGCATCTTATATGCTATGGATCAGTGGGGTTTGTTTCCGTAACAAGTGGTTTTATATGATGGGATTTCCCAATCTCAATCAGTCCGGCATATACGACATGCTTTAAACAGATGATGCAGGGAAGAATATTTTGAGTGGTTCAGGTGGAGGTTGGTGGTTTATATGACTCCAGTATGAAAGAGTATTCGTCCGTACTTAATCGTTTTAAAATTAATGTTATATGCATATGTCATATATATAATTTATATTATGGGGCTATGTTTCCCCCCGGATAATTTCTGAGAGCACGTGGGTCCACTTGGGACAGAATTAAAATGTCCCTACTTCTCGCTCCTATTGGAAGCATGATGGCCACCAGTGTGTGGCTGGCCCGCCTACATGGAGACCGCACAAAGAAGCATATTCAGAAGCATTTTGGCAGTTAGTGGGGTTGTCGGTATCAATCTGTGTTACATGGGTGAGATTGCCAGTCCCCTCATGCACAACACCATACTAGTCATATTAGACGAACATCGCATGGGCTGAGTTGTGGGTGGCATGAATCGTTGGATGTTTTCAGGTGCGCGTGAAGAAGGGACCAGTTTGAACGACGAGGTTGAGAGCATGGTGGTTTCCATCAGTATTTTAACGATTGATGATTGATTAACTAGTTCGGTGCCTTTGGTTTGCGTTTCAATTTAGCAAGTTGAGCAACATGTGATGTTTTTTAATTGTTTATGGGGTTACTGGTTTAATGTTTTTGTTCATTAGTCTTTGGCTTTGTGGGGTTTTGGGGTCACCTGACCTGGGTTGTAGTTAATAAATACAGCCCCTGCCTGTTAGAGTCCAGAGATGTATTATTGGTTGCGGGTCGGTGCGAGTCGTGACAAAGAAAGTGATCACATATCACATACAGCATCATCCATCATCTCGCCCACCCTATCAACATAACTAACAAAATGCCAAAGAGCACAAGAACTCTTCCCTCCATTCCACCATGCCAACAGAGGGTGAAACTAGAGCAACACAAACACCACAGGTTTCAGGGAGCCCTAATTACGGGGGCAAAAACTCAACACAATCCACAACAAGGAAACTCCCATTAAACAATACATGGCAGAATAGAACACAAATAGAATCTATAATGCTCTCAGACATATAAGGCAAATAAATGGATTTTAGAAGGGACCACCACTAGACCGGACAACACAACAACACAATCGTACGTACCTGTCAATGCCTTTTTTCCCGAAAGTTCTCTAATAGAAGGGGGAACTTGTACACAGAATAAAATGTTCAACCATGATATACAAGATAGATTTATAGCAATTTATACAAAAAAGACATTATCCTGAACGCAGAACTAACACATATCTATGAACACTGAGCCTGACACTAACAGACAAAACGCGCTCGCCAGTGAATGCCCATGCAAAAAAACAAATCACCAGGACCTGGCCCGAACTCACGGCAGAGGTTTTTTAACCAAACACTTCTGGTGCCTACCCTAGGGCCATCTTTTAAAAGAAGGGCCTTTGAGAAATAAGGAACTCCCCCCACCGAGTTCCCCTAAACCATGTCTTTACATCATTCTACTAATACCAAAACCAAACTCACGACAAAACACTCCTTAAAAACGACAGACGCCCTATCACTTTTAAACGAATTATAAAATGTTGGGCCAAAGCTCTTAACCAAACAAACGTAAAAGCCATGTTATGGCGACCCTCCATACACGAAGACACAGCAGTGTAGCTGTCCAGCAAAGAAACTTCCATCAGCACTCACAAATATTTCATAAGAGCCAATAATCACCTTTTAAAAAACCCACACACCACCCCCCAGAAAGATAGCCAGTCTTTCAGTTTCCTTTTGATTTTTATATTTTTTTTTTTCCCATGACCAGATAAAACCTTTGACAGGAATCTAACACTCATCATACCTCCTCACAAACATTAATTACAATAGCACCATAGGTGAAACACTTCAGACAATTTTTTTAAATATTCTGGTACATGAAGCTCGAGAACAAAGTGTTAGGAGAAATCCATACATTAACACTAACACCTTCCAAGCTAACAAGATATGTCGAAGGGCAGGGAATGCCCTCTCTCTCCTTATCTGTACCGTTATTCACGCAATAAGAAAACCACTACCTAGATAAAACATTAGAAAGGACTTGCTCCCTAGTTATAAGGTCACTTTACGTACAAGGAAAAGGTAAACAAAAGTTGCGTTGCCCAATGGCAGACCGACACCCATTCTTTTTTCCCACCAAACGAAGAAGTCCCACTAGACATTTATCCCCGCAAGCACATTCACAGAACTTTTAACATAGGTAGACGTGTGGGCAGCAAAATTAAATGTTTCGAAAAAATCCACTTACAAATGGGACATTAGGCAAAATGGAAAGAACAAACGCATACTTTGGCGCAACGACCAACAAACCAATAATCAAACTGCTATGGCAAACATTAAGCCACCCTTGTACCGTCACACCCAAACCGCAATACACAAAGACGACACATGGAAGAACCGTAACATCCCCCAAAATACTAGACATGCTCCAACAGATAGACAAATTACAAAAACCCCAACGAATTTTTCGTTCGAAGGTTTTATTTTATAAATAGATAATGGGGGGGGGGGGGGGGGGGGGGGGGGCGGGGGAGGGTGGGGGGGGTGGGGGGTGGGGGGGGACATACAGTTTTCCCTAAGGTACTTTATATTGCCACAATATTCCGACCCCCAAAAAACAGACTATTCACAAGAGTATAAACAAAACAGAATCAGAACATGCGGTCTTTGGTAGACACAATATACAGCATGAAACCACAAAGGACACTTATCATAAAGAAAGATAAACACGGATGAAAATTTGCCCATCAAGATATAGAAAGCCAAAGATTCCAAGGCACTCAGAATTAAAAGCGACATAGGCAGCAATCAGCAAACACTCAGCAACGACACACCGACTCGTTTCATAATATAAATGGGACGCTGACTTTCCGAATCTGAGACATGAGGCACCGCTAACAATGCCAATCCAGTCATCACTTCGTGGCCTATGCCCCATTTTATCAGACAGGCATACAAGCCATATCTATGACATGATAAATTAAACTGAGCAGAAAACAAGATGCATTAAATACATCATTTCGCTAAACCATCCAACGCACCACTAGTACACCTAACAGAATTAAAAGAGACCAGAAAATATGCCATAACACATTACACACCGAAAGCCGTCACTAACTGGCACAACCCACAAATGCACTGCCTAAAGCAAGAAAGGTCACTTCCAGACATAAGAAAATAACGAACTTGACACCCACAAACAGAAAACGAGAGAGCTTCACTGATTCTAACCAAAATATGCAATATGTCAACGCGATGCAGGAAAGAAGCATCCCAAGAAACAGAAGATCAAGTTTGTTTTTTTGTGAATGGCAGTAAACAATCACACCTACTACGTAAACTACTGCAGAAAATCAATCGATTTACAAACAAAACAAAAATAATGGATATCTACAATAGCAACTCCATTTTCAACACAATACCCAAAAACAGAAAATAGCACATAACACAAAGGATTTTTATAATCATTCAGAAACTTAGAAAATCAGATTTGGGAGTTTTTTAGAAATTTTGCCAAGTGTTAATTTATCAGTTAATTTCAATTGGCAGTTTAATTGGTTTCTGCACATATATTTCGCCAGAAAAGTTTTATTCAATCGCTCCTGAGATGGTACCGTCCTTCCGTAACGAGGGCAGCCATGATTCGTAAAACGCGACCCTTTCTTTCCTGCACTGTCCCCCTCCCTACCCTCTCCACGTACTATCTCATTCTCGTCTATATTTCTAACAATTATTTGTAAGTCCGCTTTCAGACTTCTTATGCCACCTCCCCTCCCCAGTCGCACTCTATCCTCTTAAGTCTTCATTAAGCTCGACTTTTTTAAACTACTATAACAGAGTTGTCAATCAGGAGGGTCATGTGGACCACAGTTCTTAGACGGTCCGTTTAACAGTTGTCAAGATCTGGCGATGTGTTCAATTTGATCCCTGAGTTGAGGTAGTTCGTGGGGAGTGTTCTTGTCACACGCCTGAATTTTGTACATGGCTAATTCCCTTAAATTCAGGGGGTGTGAAATTAGATTGACAGTAACGGGCGAAGGCGAATACTCGCACAGCAATTGCCTAAAATTGACCATGTTAACTTATGGAATGTTTTATATCGGCCACCGTTATGGCTGGTTTAGTTAATATGGTTTACTGAGAGTGAGACCTTTGTGGTAGAAATATTGTGTACGGAGGTGTAATATGACTTTTTATCTGTATTTCAATTTGACCTTTGTAATTTCAATAATGCCACATGGATTTAATATTAATGTAAAGAGACAATTATATATATATATAGTATATAAATATAGATATATACTATATATTATATATTATACTATAATATGTATAATAAATATATTAACTATAATATATAAGATAAGATACGAGGCAGGTCACAGTGGCTGACACAAGGTCACTATCCCTACCCCTTCCCCCCTTTTAAACCCCCTTCATCACCCCCCCCCCCCCCACCGCTAATAGACGAGGTATCACTGTCCCCATCCACCTTATCTCTAATTTTTTTTAAACCTTACCTTTCCCACCCCCGTTTGCTTTAACACAATCCCGTCACCCCCCTAATCCCCCCCCCCCCCCCCCCCCCCCAACGCACCACACACAACGCTAAAGGATGAGTACTGCATTCACCCAAATAATTTTGTATCTTAAGTACAGCGTGTGACAATCGATTTGGTGTGCATGTAAAAATTTTCATCCTCTTTTTTGTCATGTCGCAGAGAGAAACCTGCCTTTAAATTATTATTATTGCTTGTTTAAATCTATTTTTTAATGCCATATGGACATGAAAGGTAGTTTTGTTTTTAATGCATAAGTGTGTCGAGTGCGTGCAGTTGCGCACGGCATGCTAGTGCATACGAAGACATATTACTTATGTATTACTCTTTTCATTTTTGGTTTGATATGACTGTTAAATAAATAATGTAAGGATGCACGAAAAGAAGTTCTTGTAAGGAGATGTGGTAAACGAGACACATAACAGGAAGGCAAATACCCGCTGGCCTGTAAACATATAAATATCAATTTCAATTCTTCTTTAGCCTCTTTACATGGTTAAGTAGCCCACTGAAAACCATCATACACTTTATGATTAGTCCTAAATATTAGTTTACTGTATAAAATATGTATTATATGCGTACGCTGTATACATATTTTCGATGTGGGAGTGTTCATGTGTTTGCCGTATATATAATAAATGGCATACTATATATATATATATTGATAACTATATATAAATATATTATATATATATATATATATATTATAATATATATATGAGGGCCGTTTCAAAAATATTCGTAAAGCCTATATTATAATCGTATTTTTCTCAGTTAAATAAACTGAAGAGAGAACATGCAATTTTTCGCCTACACGAGACATGCGATCAAAATGGCTAATGTGCCAATTGTATAATGACAAGACCAATGTTGCATAGGACCAGCAACCGGCCGAAAGTAATACGGCTGTTGACCCAAACCTTTGAAATGGGGTATTTGCGTGTGGAATTTAGCAACTCTGGTTTATTTAAGCAGGCGAATTGTGAAATAGAATTACCTCTCGTTGGCCTAGAAGGAAACGTTTGGTGATAAAAATATCTTATATTCAAGCAAGCGTCCATGAGATGTTATACATATATCTTTAATACTTTTTCAGTATATTACAGGAGTACTTTATATCAGTCCGCTGGTTTAAAATAAACCAGAGAATCAAATAATATAAATCAGGCAAGGTGGAGATACGGAGCTCTTTCATCGAATTGGCCATCCTGTGGACGTCCTGCCACACCACCAAAACGCAGAAATGTTCTTGACATGCGCTGAGGGGGCATATATTCTTAAGGCTGATCGAACAACATCATCGAATCACCCTACTCAACCAATTGGCCTTACAGCTGTCAGTCAGCATTGGTAGTGCAAATGCAAGTTTATAAAAAATCTCGGATTTTCTAAGATATTTTGCGCAAGAAGGGTTCCTTACGAAGTCTCAACAAATGACCACCGATTGCAAAGGAAAGCAAGTTTTCTTCTGGATTTGTTGAGCGTTTCAATGCTGATTCACGAGAGAACTTCTTTGGCTAAGATCGTTTACAGGTGACGAAAACCTGGGCACAATCATTTTTGAACCTGAGAATACAAAAAGACAGTCAATGGAGTGGCATCATCCGCAATCACCACGAATGAAAGAAATTCAAGACAATTTCCTTCAGCTGGAAAGGTCATGATTAATCTGTCTTTTATGGGACAAAACATCGTTATGTTAAGGTGTGATTCTACTTGTGGGACGTTAATTGCAAGAGGATAGACAATCAATTTCGCAAGCTTAACATTAAGACATTGAAAAAACTCAATCAAACGTTTTCGCAGAGTTCGGCCGCACAAGAATCCAGCAGACCTGCTATCTCCTTCACGACAATGCGCGATCCTCACAAAAAGTCTGGCAACACGGGAAGCAATCACCAAATTGGGTTGGACTGTACTTCCCCATCCACCTATAGTCCCCGATGTTGGCACCCTCTGATTTTTCATAAACTATTTGGTCCCCACTGGGAGATGCACTCCGGTGGGGACAAGGTTTGAAAAACTGCAAGGAGTGATTCCATCAGCGTAACGCTACTTCAAGAACCAAAAATCGGGTGATGGGCCTAGGAAACATGCACTAGTTACACGTCGCTGGCTATAAAGCCGTACAAGGTGTGTTATGGGGAATTATGTGTGAAAAAAAACCAGATGTTTACTGTACATAAAATAGCACCCATGGCGGATATGGTGTATAGTAATTTCATGCTTTTTAAATAAACATCACTCTGAATAAAAACGATTCTGTGATAGGTGGCCATTACTTACTGAACGAATTCGTACTATACTATATTATATATATATATAATTTATAATATATATAATATAACTTATATAATATATATATTAAGCAGGGTATATATATATCATATATATAATATAGATATATTTAATATAAATATATATATATATTAAATATATTATATATATAATATAATTTGTTTAGTTTATTTATTTATTTTTTTAAACTTTCAGGCATCAGAACAGAGCAGAACACCGGCGGTAACGTGGGTTTATGGTTTATAAGGTATTTAATTGTACTAAAAATGTAATGGTTTTTAGAAATTTTTGTATTTTGTAGGTTTTTAGAAAGTAAATTGTAATATGATATTATAAAATCGTTTATTATTTAAAAAATTAAGTGCAAGCATTTAAGTTATTTTTAACAACAGATTAAAATTTCACTTGAATCTAAAAGCACAATTATATACAGGTCCAGCTCAGGGCAATACTGTTAGAAGCCATCCTAAGTAACAAAATAGAGCAACTGTTAAAAGCTGGGAAAACATGGATGTTAAAACAAGCTTTCAAAAAAGAAATAAAAAGACACAGGCAGCAATATTCCTATGATGTAGCAAGCGCATATGACCCAGTGGGTTGGAGGGAGGGTGCAACTATATAAGCATCCGCCAGGAATTAGGTCCTAGTAAGAAAGGGCAAATAACTTTTTATAATTATCTAGAAAAAACTGTCTTGCAGATAGAATGGGATATTTCACGGTATGAAAGATAAACAATGATTTGAGCTCCGATGTCTTTATGAGACAATAGAATGGAATCCCCACTGCAGGGATACATTATAATCACCGATCCAATATTAACAATTATGGTCTAACGACCTAGGAGAACGAGTTTAAAGAGACTTTTAAAAAAGAACTTATCTCAGTTGGCAGAATGATGCGCTTCCGATTATGGGAGAAACCGGAAGAAATCTTCCATTCCTCTATAAAACAGTACAAAAACCAAAAAAATAAAGTAATCCGGCTGGAGTGCACAGTGTGGGGAATTGGGATCTAAACGTTAAAAAAACAAGAGGGGAACACCATGATCCTTCAGTAGAGGACGGTGTAATAATAAATAATATAAAATTGATATTAACATTAATAACAAAAATGTAATGTACAAGGCAAAAGCCCACCTTAGATTTGCCTGGGTTTGATACTAGACCAGCAACTAAACTGGCCACAAAACTACGATAGACCTATAAAGTAGAAAACCGTAGGGGACCTTAGTAACGATGCAAAAATATATGAAAGGAAAGTGATTGGGGTTGGGGAGCCTGCAAATAGAGACACCGTGATATTACCTTCTATATAAATCATGTATTTTAGGGGCAAGACTAATGGAACTATGCCAGTGTTTTTCCTATGGCATCAGCCGCTCCGAGCAATAAGAAAAAAAAAACTAGATTTCAGTCCAAAACCAGCACTGTCCAATAATAGCAGGTGGCTTCAAACGGGAATTCATCAGTAGAGGGCGTAAAAGTAGCGGCTAGGCATTAGAACCCCTTGAGCTTTAAGGAGAAAAGAGAATGAGAATTCAACTACTAGGCCAAAAAGTGACAACAAGATTCCCAACTCACCCGGCCCAACAAAACCCATTGATAGTGGGGTAACCCAATTTATAGGCCACAATTTCCATTAGACTATAATAGACATACCCGTCCCAGGGTGGACAAAGACAAATGGAAAGAAAAGGTTCCGATCATCCAAACCTAATTTTTAACACGATAAATATTTAGTGCTTCAGTTTATAAAGTAAAGTACATTTTCCCACCGATGGGAGCTAAAAGTGCCAAAAACTGACTCCGCCCACTTAGCAAAGATAATAAGCCCGATCCAAAAGAACACAAATCTCAACACAAAGTATAAAACACTAGAGTAAATAAGGCAAGTAACATACTAAATAATAGCCTAACTGATAAATAAAGGGGATGGGGTCAGAAAAGAATGAAGATGGACAATTAGGAGCAGGAAAGATAAGCAAATAACAAAAATTGAAAATATATGATCAATGATATAAAGTAACATGTAATACATCCTATCTTTAGAGGCAAGAATGAAGTGGCAATCCTAAAAGCTTTAGAAATGGTAAGAAGAAAACCCACCAAATAAAACAAACATCCTCACCATAGTCCCTTTACATCAGAACTAAGCATTACAGAAACAGAAACGAACTGTAGCAGAGACATTATCGAGGAAGATACGAACAGGACAATACATATGCTTACACAATGCAGGATGTCAGTGTCACCACACTAACAATGGATACCGAGAGCAAATTTGGGAATAGCAGGAAAATGAAAACTTGCCAGACAAAGAAGCCTAAAGGAGGAAGAAACTCCTAGCGTATAAACAATAATTTTAAGTAGGCTAAGGCAAGTTGTGAAATCAAGAGCTTAATTTGCCCAAGCAATAACTAAACGAGTTGATAAGAAGCATGTTGACCAAAGCCAAAAAAAGGAAGACACGCACGTAAAATCCTGAGAAAAAAGAACCAAGTCAAAAAAATGTTCAAGTACGATAATGAATCTAAAAATACCAATTAATAAAGAGATAAATGTAAAAGTCTTCCAAGCGGGAATTGGGATATTTTTATTATAAGGAAAACCCAACAGGCCAAGAGTGTCCAAGAACCAAACACCATTAGACACTTTTCTAGTGGGGCTGCAAAAAAATATGAACAGCAGATGCAAAACCATTAAGCCTACTGTAGAAATCACAAGGTAAGAAATAAGTGTACCAATATCCCAACTCCCGCCTAGGGCCGGTGCCCCACGCCCGGCTGAAAAAAGAGGGACGGCGGGCTGCATGGAGGCCGTAAGGGCGGGCCAAGCCCCTCCACCATGCATAGGCAAAACAGGCCTATCACGTGTTTTGTTTAAATCATGATTACGCGAACTGACAAGAGAGAAAACCGGGACTGATTTCTAAATGCGACAAACAGGAACGGACTACGACTTAAGGAACTTGTGGAACACAAGAATGTCTAAATTGGGAAAGAAGAAGAGCTGGTGGAAGAGAATAGGAAAGATAAAAAAACTACGAAAACCTGGCCTATAAACGGAACAAAGAAGAAAAGGACAGGAGTCATGGATCTCCAATGGCAAACACGCTGCTCTACAGTGGTGTACCCAACATCTGAAAGACTAAAGGGGGCGTGGGTTGCATTGTGGCCAAAAACCAAAAAGAGATAGTATCAAAGGAATAAACTTTGTCTCGAGCGCATTATGGTTGTAAAACTAAAAGAAGGAGAAACCAATAGTCAACCTGGTCATAGTGTATGGGCCCAAATGAGGGATGAGAGAGCAGAGGCCAAGGAGGGAATTCTTCGAGCTGCTTCAAAGGACAGTGGATGACTGCCTAGATGAAATTATCATGCTCGGAGTTTCCAATGCCAGAGTTGGAAATTGACCATGCTAGATGGGGTGGAGTTAATCGGAAGATATGGAGAAGATACACTTTCCTCAATGACAATGGAAAGCGACTCCATAGATTAATGCAGTGAACAGAATCTGATCATTTACAAAAACAAAGTTCCCACATAATGCTATGAGAATGCTTCCAGAGATTTGGAAGTGATCACTACCTGCTTACAATCAAAAGAACAACTGAAAGAGTTGCTCAGCCTAGGAACTGCCCAACATCATGCAAGAAAACGAACGGGAGAAATAAGCATTAAGACCTACAAACTGTGAGAGCCAGAAATTAAGACCAGATAAAAAACAAACAAAAAAATCATGGGCTTATTGCTACAGCGCGAGTGAGAAACACAGAAGAAACGACCTGATGACTTGGGAAACCCTCTGGCTTAAATTCAAGTGTATCATAAAGAAAGCTGCTGCTGAAGCATGTGGGTAAAGTCCCGACTTGGGAACAAGAAAGAAAGAGGACACCTTGGTGGGACAAGAGGAAGTCAAAGAGAAAATAAGACGAAGAAAAAATGGCATGGAAACAATACTTAGGAGCTAAAAACACAGCAGAACAAATGGAGAAATATAGAGAATATGTGATACTCAGACAGAAGCAAGAGCAAGGTGCTAGCAGCAAAACAGAAGTCCTGGGAAGAATTTGGAGAAAAGCTAGAAAAAGATGCACAAGAAAACCAGAAATTGTTCTATAAGACCCTAAAGAACATGATGAAGTAAAAACAATGCCCTCTCAAATGTATAAAGGACAAGCAATGAAAATTGCTTACTGCCCCGAAGGAAGTAATGGAAAGATGGAAAGAATATTTCTCAAAACTCCTTGATGGTGAGCAAGGTCAAGCATCAGAAATGATAACCACTAGCACAGAAGAGGAAACCAATGGTGATGAAGATGACATAAAGATGGTAGAACTGAAGGCAGCACTGGAGAAAATCAAGATGGGCAAAGCAGCAGGGCATGATGGTATAACACCAGAAATGGTTAAGTACGTGGGAGCATCAGGCGACCTATTACTCTTAAGGATCCTACAGGCAGCATGGTGCAACAAGACCATACCAAAGGATTGGGAGATTGCCATCATAACACCAATTTTCAAAAAGGGTGACAATCGACAATGTGGAAACCATAGAGGCATATCCCTTCTCAGTGTCCCTGGTAAAATCTACTCTAGAATCCTAGAGCAGAGACTCCGACGCCTAGCTGAGCCACAATTGGATGAGGTCCAGTGCGGATTCCGAGCAAACCGAAGTACTCAAGACCTAATCTTCACACTCAGACAGCTGACTTAAAGTCTGAGTGAAAAGGTCCTTGAGTATAAGAGTGAGATCCATCTTTGTTTCATAGATCTGGAAAAGGCGTTTGACAGGGTCCCCTGGAGCAAACTTTGGGACTGTTTGGCAAGGAAGAATATTCCAGCACCTCTGATTCATGCTATACAGAGCTTCTACAAGTCTTGCAGAAATTATGTGAGGACAGCAAACTATAAGTCAGAAGAGTTCAGGACCACCACTGGTGTAAGACAAGGCGATATCCTGTCACCTTATCTTTTCATACTCCTCGTGGACGATGTCATCAAGGCATGTAAGGAGAGAACAAGAAAGTATTCAGTGGGTTACTGGAAGATGAGACAGGTCTGTATTTCAGAGCTGGCATTTGCTGATGATGTTGCCCTGATTGCTAAATCAGAGGCACATCTCCAATCCAACCTGCAAGTCTGGAAGGAAGAGCTGGAGAAGAGAGGTATGGTCATAAGCAGCTCTAAAACAAAATCCATGGTGATATCACGAGAAGAAAGAAGACATCAGATTAAGTTGGGAGAACAGGTCCTGGAGCAGGTCGACCACTTTAAATATCTCGGAGCTATTATAGACCGAAAGGGAGGCATCAAAGAAGAGTTGGCCACTCGAAAAGCAGCGGCTGGGATACTTTTTTCAGGCCATAAATCGAGGATTCCTCAACAAGAAAGAGGTTGGTAAGAAAACGAAGATGGCTGTATACCGCTCCACCTATGTCCAGTCTTGACATATGGATGCGAGTCATGGGCAATGACTACAACCCACAAAAGCCAGATCCAAACCTCAGAAATGAGGTATACTGAGGAAGGTGGTTAGAAGTAAACGGTAATGTATTGGCATTGGGGTTTCTGTATTTACTTTATCTCTTCTTGATCAAGAGCTGCTTTGTTTTAATTTGGCAAGTAATTTTGTAAAAACAAACGCTTTCCCATAATCTTCCTAGTTTAATACATGCAATATTTTTTAGACTAGGTTAACAATGCTTAGCAAATTGCCAATTATTATCACTAACAATTTGTTCAGACTTGTCGATATTTGAATGTGGTTTGAGTAATTATACTTCTTTTTTGGTCTGAATTTCGATAGGTAAAAATATTCCTTTCCTGTTTTTCGGCTATTATGGCTTAGAAGATTACGGTGTTTCTTTGTTTCTCTTCCTTTGTTTCTTTTTCTTTTCTGACGGCTGGAATGTTTCAACGGGATTTTTTTTTTCTTCCTATTTTAATTTTTGGTGTTTGCTAATTTTTTACACGTATTATGGGCTGTTCTGTTTATTCCCCCCAGTGATGGTGCATTGTTTAGTATTGTTTTTTTTGTTATTTTGCGGAAATTAGAAATTTATACGTGGTAGATTTATTTCTTCCTATTAATTCCTGTCGTCTGTTAAATTGTTTTGAGCTCCCTTTTGTGATAAATTAAGTAATTTGCGTAGTACTTGTGGGAATTTAGGGCAAATTAGATTTTTCACATTCAGTTCTATTTATTGGCAATTTTTTTTTTTTTTTTTTTTTTTGGCAGTATAAATTTGGTTATGTTTTGTCTGTGTTGATTATTAATTCTTCTTGCATTCCCAGCAGGTAAGAGTTTTTTGTACAGCTGGTCTATTTAGAATTTTCTTATAATGTTTCGCGCCATCTCATCACCTTTGCACTTTTTCCATATTACTAAGCAATTCGCCCATCCTATCATAAAACCAGACTTAAAGATTTTTTTTTTAAAATTTGAAAATTCATTCAAACATCACCGATGGACCTTGTGGTCCCTAAGTTAAATTGGGGGAGCGCCGTACACTTCCCTGTTTGCCTGCTTTGCACTGTTGGTACACGGTCGGTCGCTCATATTTCCCATTTGGTTTGGTGACACTCGTAGCAAAGAGAGTCGGTTATGAATATACTATCATTCAGATTGTTCATGTTGTTTCCATACTGATTTTTTCATGTTTGAGTTGTGGGGTGGAAAAAATACAGTCGCTGTGAATCATTGGCACCGCTTATTGAACTAAATAAGTAAATAAATAAATAAAGGTAATTGTGGTTAAAGTGGGATGATATAAAATAGTTATAGGGGACTTAGTGTACTGACTGAGATCAGCTGTGAAGGTATCTGTATCTAATAGGTGTAGTGTTTTACAGATAACCTTACTTGCTACCACATTTATACCTCAGTCAGAATTATTCTGGAATATTGTGATGACTACGTTGAATGTCTAGGGTTATGAAAATGATGAAGTGTAAGTCACAACAACAACAGACAGATAAACAATTTAATTTATTCCACAACACTTTACACCACTGTGACAATCACATACATATAACACTCTATAAGACTATCTTAAATGAGTCAAGTGTAAAGTTTCAAATAGATATGTATTAATTCCTTTCAAATATTTGATATCCTTATTCAACAACAACGTGAACCAGGAATCACAATCAAATGTAATCACAGGTTATATATACACAATTATAAATAGAATCTTTGGATTGACATATTTTATTAGTATTATCCTATGTGTGTACGTTGTGAAGTAGTACTATGAGGTAATACTGGTTTTGTTTTTCAAGCTATGTTGTTATTTGTCATCATGACTACAAGTGTTTGATTATCGTGGAAATAGTATTGGGAAAAGTTCACAGTTCCTGTCATTTGAAACAATTTATTGTCCCTCTGTGTTTAATATAATGTCAATTTTAGAGGGGGGCACATAATGTTGAGCTGCTCTGGCCACAGAAGCTTATCTTTCGTGATGGCGGCAGGAAAAGGTCTCCTCTGCTCGATTGCTTCACTGCGTTCTTGAGACACCTCACTGGTCGCTATCTGGACCAAGGAGTATGCTGTCAGCCTCTGGATTCAGCAAAACTCAGACCAGGTGCTGCTTCAATAACTTAGGACCACGGTCCCTGAAACAAGAAGGTTGTACCTCCTACTTCAGAACTAATTTATAATCTATTTCCACACTGAGCACAATACATAACAAACACTGAGTTCAGAGCGGTAGGCCAACTGCTAGCTTCATCTGAAACAATTTACACCAGTATTCTCCTCCCTAATGGTTACTATGCCTCTGCAATTTCAGCTGTAAGTCCTTCTATACAATAAGATAGGTGTCAGTGTACTATTTGGCGATCCCATGCAGTTTTACTTCTCTCCGACAAGTTTTGTTCAGGTTGGAGCAATATCCAGGCTTTGCCTTATGTTTGCTACTGAACCACACACACATATACAGACACAAATTATCAATTCACATTCAATTTTCATCAAAAAGATATCAAATATGTCAAGCTTACCACAATTCATGGAAATAATAAACAATTACGTTGACTGGCGATGAATATGGCACAATTTCGATCTGCCTATGTCCCAGGCTTTTATTTAGAAAAAATATGAGCTGGATCTCAACGCACTGTTTCTTTAGTAAGTTTATTTGAAAATGTGGCACTGAACTGACGCTCCTAATTGACTATATTGGCGGGTCTAACCAATCGGGCCATGTTTACACAGCTTTTCAAAAAAAGTACCCCTACTACCGTTTCCCCTAACAACAAAAAATTAGTATTTGTAGTCCGACTAATCGTGTTTCGCCTTACATTTACTTCTATCCAATCAAATAGGATTTAACATGGTGGCCTATTTCCCGTAAAATGGTGGTTTCAAAACATGCCACTGTGCGATTATTATTTGGTGTTGTCTGACACCCTCACTATTTTCTTTTGGCTATAATTTGTTAATTCCTAGACTATTTGCGTAACACTTAACATATTCTTTGTCAGCAAGTCCTAAGGAACCCAAATATATAAGTTTTAAGGGAGCTAAGTGGCTGCGTTCAAAATATGTATTTTCTTCTAGGATAGTCGTGCTGTTGCCACCTCCTCACTTCCAAACTTTAGGGTGTCTGCTGTACTGTCAGACTAATGTCAGGAGTTTAGACATAAAACAGGAGAATGTCATGTTTTCCTAATAAGCATTTTACAGGTTTTTTAAACCTAACTCTCGTATGGGTAGTGTTTTTTTATCACTGTTTATTTGAAAAAAAAGTTTAGTGCTTCATGCCTTTCGCGTTGGGGTGGCATTAATTTTTATATCGCGAGACGCGTGTTTGTTGCATGCGTTCCTTCGTACATCGCTCTCTCTCTCTTTCTATTCTAAGTCCATCTGTCTTTTCATTACGCAGTGTATAAAATGAAATTAATGGAATATTAAACTAGGTCATTAACCAGCTTGCGTATCTCAAGGTTTTCTAAGAAACACAGTACTAGTTGTATTTTTTTTTTTTTTTTTTGTGAAACGCGTGTATGCTGCTGTAGGCTTTACTATCAAACGTGAAAGCGTTACAATTTTGCAGACGGAGCATAAAAAGGGGGATCTCGAGTACAGTCATTGTGACAGCACTGGTCTTTTACCATTCTTCTTTCCTTTGATTGAATTTATTCGTTAGGCTTTTACCTTTACTTTTTAATTTATATATGTGGATTTAGAATGTTTCACGACAAATTCTCCCCTCTTAAAACAGACGTTATATGTCAGTCTATAATTCTATATACACATAGAGAAATTTATTATTATTTCTGGGGCTTACGGTGATTCTCATCACACGGATGGCGGCTTAAAAAATCCGCTCCCAGATTTGTTTTTTCCAGAAATATACTCTATGCTAAAATCAAATGGCTGCATAAGTAAGGACCATCTGAGTAACCTAGAATTTTCATGCCTAGCCTGCGCTAGAAACGACAAGGGTTTGTGATCCGTTTGCAACTTAAATGCCTTCCCATACAGATAAATATTGAATTTCTTTATCGCCCATATTACTGCAAGACATTCTTTTTCGCTAGTTGAGTAATTGGTTTCAGCTTTATTCAACTTTCTGCTAGCATATGCCACTGGGCTTAATTCCCCATCTAGTGCATCTGATTTCTGTAACAGGGTCGCACCTAACCCTATATTACTGGCATCCGTCCTTACAATGAATTCTTGACTTAAGTCAGGTAATTTCAAAATAGGTTTGCTTGTGAGCTTTTCCTTCAATTCCTGGTAAGCCAATTCACATTGTGCTGTCCAGATAATGCGATCTGGATGTCCTTTACGTGTCAAATCAGTTAACGGTGCACATATGGAATTAAAGTTTTTGATATACTTTTGGTAGAAACCACATAATGAGACAAAGGATCTCACGTCTTTCTTGGTTTGTGGTCTCGGGGCTTTCTTTAGTTTCTCTAAATTCTTGGGGTCAGGGGTCATGTTTCCCTGATGGACTGTGTGTCCCAAGAATTCTAATTCTTTACATCCAACGCAACATTTGGTTGGTCGGGCTGTTAAATTCGCTTCCCTAAGTCGATTAAACAGCATGTTCAGAGAGTCAATGTGTTCCTCAAATGTTTCTGTTGCTATAAGGATATCATCCATGAAATTTGTGATGCATGGATTATTCAGAGGGTCCAATAATTTTCTCATCATTCTAGAGAAGACACTAGGCGCATTCTTCAATCCAAATGGCAATCTGTTAAACTCATAGTGTCCCTCTGAGGTACTAAAAGCTAGGTATGGTCTAACCTCAGGCTTTACTGGAATCTGATAGTATCCTTTACTCAGATCCACTTTTGAGAAATATTTAGCTTTATTTAGCCTGGCAAACAACTGATTTGTATCCGGCAATGGATCCACCTGACCCTCTGTGATAGCATTCAGTCTCCTGTAATCTATACAGAGTCTATGTTCTCCAGAGGGTTTCCTTAAGAGTACCACACTGGAACTATACGAAGATTCACTGTGTGAAATTATTCCCTCCTTCAACAAATAGTCTATCTCTTCCTTCAAAGCTTTCTCCTTAGCAAAAGGAATCGAATAGGGTTTCATACAGACAGGTGTGGGGTCTATCAGTTTCATATCATATTCCAATAAGTTTGTATGCCCCGGTCGGTCTGTTAACACCTCTGTATGATTATCTAGAACCTGTTGCACTCTCTTCTTCTGATCTTTCGTTAAATGTGTACTGATTTTCACCTGTGCCGCTGTCTCACAGGGGTGTAATGGATATTCAAATGATGAAAGTGGTTCCTTTTTCATCTCCATGGCAATGGACAAGGTCAACAAGTGTGTCTCTTCCTGATTTTCTCTTTCCAAGTATTTTTTCAGGAGATTCACATGATAGATTTTTTCTTTCCCCTTCTTATCTATCTTATAATTGGTTCTAGACACCTTCTCTAGAACTGTATATGGACCTTGCCATCCAATTTGTAATTTATTCTGACTACCGGGTAGAAGAAGCAGTACCTTCTCTCCCACAGCCAAATCTCTGTCTTTAGCTTTCCTGTTGTAATAGGCAGCATGTTTCTTCCTGGCTTGTCTCAAATTTTCATTGGCAAGTTTCCAGCCAGTTTTTAAACGAGTGGTCAGCTCATTCACATATTGGTATGAGGATGTAATATTTTTCTCTGCCTTTTCATCAGTCCACGTTCTTAACAAAGCTACATATGGACCTTAATTGTGTGGACCTATTTGTCCATGCACCGGTATGGTCTCTTCCACTCGAAGCTCTATAGTGATGATTTTTCTTCCCAGAATTATCATGCACAAAACGACCGCTACCAATTTTTTTCTTGGGGCTTTCTCCCCACTTAGAATTCTTGATGAGAGATTTCCTCTCTACATCCTCTTCCTCCAGTTTGTTTAAGTCCGATTGAGGGATTTTCGGCTTATCCTGGGGTAAGACATCTTTTTGCACTCGCTGCATAGTGGCCATTGTAAAACAGTTAATTGAAGCTTGTCCGTGAAAAGGGGCTTCCCATTCCATTTGGTCCACTTTATCAAAAATTTTTTTTTTAATTCTCAGGCCTAAGTTTGCCCCGTGGCGTGTCCAGGTCCTGATCAATGTTCCCACTTGTGGGTGTTCCCTCATGTGCTATGCTACACCTCTCTACAAAATTCACAATGTCAATCATTGCCTTGGGCCAATAATAATTTTGAGCTACCTTTTGGATGATGGTACCTATTTTCTCATGGTCCCCATCTTCTCTCACATGTAAGCTCCTTATTAATTCTGCCCTATATGTCTTTGGAAGAACCAACTGTCCGTGACCCTTGGATCCAGTTCCGGCCTTCCTATACATCAACTTGTTTTTCATGTAAAAATCTCCCTTGCCTGGAGTTGTATGACAAGTTGACAATTTCCTAAAACAAGGCTTGAGGGTCTTATCCCCAGCCTGTGCCTTCCTCAACTCTTCTGGAGTGGTATTTAACATAATATCCTCCTCCTTTCTTGAGGTCGACCTGACCTGAAGGGTGGCCATTACTATAGGATTCCTTCTGCAATGGTCAGTGTCATGATTGTTCATCTTACAATTTTTACACCACCTCCTTCCTTGGTTGAAAGATTTTCTTTCATCATATTTCCTTTCATCGAATTGTGGGGTTTTATTTTTATTGTCATACCGTGGCCTATCAAACTGGTGCTTACCTTTGTTCTGATCTCTAGGATCAAATTTATTAAAGTTCTGTGGTGCCCTAAAATTTTCTACCTGTTTCTTTTTATTACCTGATACCTCTGCCTGAGCTGCTTGATACCTTTCAGCGACATTTAGTAACTCACCCAGTCTCTCTGCACCTTGTTCCATGAGAAACTTTCTCAGGTCTGGAGCCATGGACTCTCTTAGTTGTTCTATAAGGATCATTTCCTTAAGATCTTGGGTTTTCCCCAGAGAAGTCCATTTCTCCAAGTATGTCTCTAACCGTGCAGAGAACTGGTGATAGGTTTCACCTGACAGTAGTTTAGCATTCCTAAGTTTTTTTCTATAAAATTCAGCATTCTTTTCATATCTTAACAAAAGAGCCTGCTTTAGCATGTCATAATTTTCTTGATCACCTCTGCTCATTTTGGCAAAAACTTCATAAGCTGCACCACGAAGCCCTTGAGATAACTTTAAGCTCCACCTTTCTCTCTCTAACCCATACGTGGTAGCTAACAGTTCATATCTATTTAGATAGCTCTCGATATCATCTTCTTTCTCAACAAAATGATCTAAATGAAAGTTCATAGCTGAGGTTGAGGCTCCCTGACTAGCAGTGGCATCAGAGGTAAAGGGACTGGCACCATTTTCAGGAGCATGGCCTTGAAACTCAAACTCCCTTAGTCGTAACTCATGTTCCCTTTGTAATCTCTTCTCCTCCTTTTCTGCTTCCCTTTCTACAGCCAATCGCTTGTCTTCCCTTTCTGCAGCCAATCGCTTGTCTTCCCTTTCTGCAGCCAATCTTTTTTCTTCTGCTTCTAACTTTCTTTCAGCCTCTTTTTCTAATCTTTCAGATTCTAATTTTCTTTCGGCTTCAAATTTTCTTTCTTCACGTTCAATATATTTGTCACATTCCGTAGTGACATAAGCAATCATAACTTGCCCGTCCATTCCTAACTCTTTTGCAGTCTGCACAGCAGCAGATCGAAATTTTGCCAAGTCGGCCATTGTCTAACAGGCAAATGTAAACAATATCTAACCAAACAATTTTATCTATGTCTAATTAACTACTGACAACCACAGGCACTGAGAGCTCAACCTTATTTAATTTCACCCAAGGATATCTTTTAAATTTTTATTATTCCCAATATATATAATAGGAGAAAGTTCAATATCCCGGGAGCGAGACCCCAATATATGTGGTAAAGTGGGATGATATAAATAGTTATAGGGGACTTAGTGTACTGACTGAGATCAGCTGTGAAGGTATCTGTATCTAATAGGTGTAGTGTTTTACAGATAACCTTACTTGCTACCACATTTATACCTCAGTCAGAATTATTCTGGAATATTGTGATGACTACGTTGAATGTCTAGGGTTATGAAAATGATGAAGTGTAAGTCACAACAACAACAGACAGATAAACAATTTAATTTATTCCACAACACTTTACACCACTGTGACACTCACATACATATAACACTCTATAAGACTATCTTAAATGAGTCAAGTGTAAAGTTTCAAATAGATATGTATTAATTCCTTTCAAATATTAGATATCCTGATTCAACAACAAAGTGAACCAGGAATCACAATCAAATGTAATCACAGGTTATATATACACAATTATAAATAGAATCTTTGGATTGACATATTTTATTAGTATTATCCTATGTGTGTAAGTTGTGAAGTAGTACTATGAGGTAATACTGGTTTTGTTTTTCAAGCTACGTTGTTGTTTGTCATCATGACTTCAAGTGTTTGATTATCGTGGAAATAGTATTGGGAAAAGTTCACAGTTCCTGTCATTTGAAACAATTTATTGTCCCTCTGTGTTTAATATAATGTCAATTTTAGAGGGGGGCACATAATGTTGAGCTGCTCTGGCCACAGAAGCTTATCTTTCGTGATGGCGGCAGGAAAAGGTCTCCTCTGCTCGATTGCTTCACTGCGTTCTTGAGACACCTCACTGGTCGCTATCTGGACCAAGGAGTATGCTGTCAGCCTCTGGATTCAGCAAAACTCAGACCAGGTGCTGCTTCAATAACTTAGGACCACGGTCCCTGAAACAAGAAGGTTGTACCTCCTACTTCAGAACTAATTTATAATCTATTTCCACACTGAGCACAATACATAACAAACACTGAGTTCAGAGCGGTAGGCCAACTGCTAGCTTCATCTGAAACAATTTACACCAGTATTCTCCTCCCTAATGGTTACTACGCCTCTGCAATTTCAGCTGTAAGTCCTTCTATACAATAAGATAGGTGTCAGTGTACTTTTTGGCGATCCCATGCAGTTCTACTTCTCTCTGACAAGTTTTGTTCAGGTTGGAGCAATATCCAGGCTTTGCCTCATGTTTGCTACTGAACCACACACATATATATACAGACACAAATTATCAATTCACATTCAATTTTCATCAAAAAGATATCAAATATGTCAAGCTTACCACAATTCATGGAAATAATAAACAATTACGTTGACTGGCGATGAATATGGCACAATTTCGATCTGCCTATGTCCCAGGCTTTTATTTAGAAAAAATATGAGCTGGATCTCAACGCACTGTTTCTTTAGTAAGTTTATTTGAAAATGTGGCACTGAACTGACGCTCCTAATTGACTATATTGACAGGTATAACCAATCGGGCCATGTTTACACAGCTTTTCAAAAAAAGTACCCCTACTACCGTTTCCCCTAACAACAAAAAATTAGTATTTGTAGTCCGACTAATCGTGTTTCGCCTTACATTTACTTCTATCCAATCAAATAGGATTTAACATGGTGGCCTATTTCCCGTAAAATGGTGGTTTCAAAACATGCCACTGTGCGATTATTATTTGGTGTTGTCTGACACCCTCACTATTTTCTTTTGGCTATAATTTGTTAATTCCTAGATTATTTGCGTAACACTTAACATATTCTTTGTCAGCAAGTCCTAAGGAACCCAAATATATAAGTTTTAAGGGAGCTAAGTGGCTGCGTTCAAAATATGTATTTTCTTCTAGGATAGTCGTGCTGTTGCCACCTCCTCACTTCCAAACTTTAGGGTGTCTGCTGTACTGTCAGACTAATGTCAGGAGTTTAGACATAAAACAGTAGAATGTCATGTTTCCTAATAAGCATTTTACAGGTTTTTAAACCTAACTCTCGTATGGGTAGTGTTTTTTATCACTGTTTATTTGAAAAAAAAAGTTAGTGCTTCATGCCTTTCGCGTTGGGGGTGGCATTAATTTTATATCGCGAGACGCGTGTTAGTGTTGCATGCGTTCCTTCGTACATCGCTCTCTCTCTCTCTCTCTTTCTATCCTAAGTCCATCTGTCTTTTCATTACGCAGTGTATAAAATGAAATTAATGGAATATTAAACTAGGTCATTAATCAGCTTGCGTATCTCAAGGTTTTCTAAGAAACACAGTACTAGTTGTATTGTTTTTTTTTTTGAAACGCGTGTATGCTGCTGTAGGCTTTACTATCAAACGTGAAAGCGTTACAATTTTGCAGACGGAGCATAAAAAGGGGGATCTCGAGTACAGTCATTGTGACAGCACTGGTCTTTTACCATTCTTCTTTCCTTTGATTGAATTTATTCGTTATGCTTTTACCTTTACTTTTTAATTTATATATGTGGATTTAGAATGTTTCACGACAGTCATTAACAGGTACTCGTTGGACATAAATGGTGGCACTAGGCAACAGAAAAGAAAATATGAGTGATAGGCTTACCGGGAATCGAACCTAGGACCATTATTTATTTATTTATTTATCACTGGCTTATTGACACATTGTTTCAGTTTCTCTGCCAAGTTTTCCATTTTCTGTAAAAGATGCTTCTTAGGTATTTGAACTGTGGAACCTGTTTAAGCCAGATGTTGTTGACATATATGTTAAGGGGGGTCAGGTGATCTGCTGATCTTCACAGCTTCTGTCTTTATGGTTTGTTTTTGTATAATGTGGGGCGGGGGGGGGGGGGGCGGCGGCAGAAGTGATTGCGTCATTAGTTAGGCTGGGTCATCCTAGGTACAAATCCGGTGTTGCCCATGGAAAATTGAACTAATGACCACTGTTCACGAAGCCTTATTTTTGTGGTCCCTAGTTGGCAGTGAAGATAGCGTGATTCGCTTCTGCAGCTAAGCGGTGTTGCCGTTCGGAAGGTTCTCGGTTCGATTCTCCCGCGAGCCTATCACTTTTGTTGTTTTTCTGTTATTTATTTTTCTACTTCTTTATTTCTCACGAGCGCCTGAAACATACCTTTATGGGTGTAATATTTATTTCGTTACTGTTTATAGGCCTCGGATTTCCCCTCTTTATTTGTCCAAACGTTTGTTCCATGAGACCTTGTCAAACGCCTTCTCCAGTCCCAGGAAACAAAGATGCATCTCACTTTTATACTCAAGGACCTTTTCACTCAGCTGTCTAAGTGTGAAGATAAGGTGCTCCAGTATTGTAGAGTAGATTTTACCAGGGAAACTGAGAAGAGATATGCCTTTATGGTTTCCACATTGTCGGTTGTCACCCCTTTTGAATATGGGTGTTTTGAAAGTAATCTCCTGTCGTAAATTTATTTTGAGAGAAAGAGTCTTGTAAATAGTGATCCCGTTTAGAGTGGAGAATGATGGTGAAAGCTCAGTGATAGAAAGGGTTAGAAAGTAAATAGTTGTTTCACAGAGTGCTGGGGAGAGTAAGCACAGACTTTTTTGCGACAATCTGTTTCTCTCAATCTACTCCTTAAACTCTCCTGGCTAAAGGATTATTTGCCAGTTTCCAAAACACATGCGCTCACACCAATTTGGTGCTTCAAACACACGGACGTTACGTGAATACAGACTATATTAAACAGATATGGGTAAATTCGGCTTGGGTATTCCAATTTGGAGTAATATAAAGAGTCCAATACCCATCTTTGTAATACAAGAAACCCTCCTGGGCCTCAAACAAAAACTGAACTACCAAGGACATAAAATACTTAGAAATGATAGACCGGAGGGAAAAGGAGGGGGTGTGGCCTTTTTAGCACATGAAAAATCATCATCTCATCTCAACCCGTAACCCGTCATGGGTCGTAGGGGTGCCATGGTGGAAGCATCGGCAGACAGGGTCCTCCACTGCTCTCTATCCTCAGCAATGCGTACAAGTGTGGAAAAATCGTGCCCTGCCTATTCTTTGATGTTATCAGCCCAGGGTTTTCTTAGCCTTCCTCTTCTCAAACATGAAAACTACAAAATAATAAATTGGGAACAATCCACCACAGAAAATATTGAAGGAATAAATGTAACAGTAGACAGTGAGCCAGAAAACTTAAAAATAATTAACATTTATAGCCCCAAGGGTAATATAACCGATATATTACACAGCTGCTATTAACACACAGATAGACAATAGAACATTATTGGGATGTGACTTTAATGCATACCTCAGAAATGAGGTATCTGAGGAAGGTGGTTGAAGTAACAAGAAGAGACATGGTCCGCAACCAGACGATACGCCAAGGCCTTAAATCCCACCCCCGGCAGACCCAAGTAGAACAGTCCCAACCAAGATGGTTTGGCCATGTCTGCAGAATGGAAGAAGATCGGCTACCACGACAAGCATGGGAAACAAAGAGCCAGAGATCAAGACCCCCAGGACGACACAAGAGTCCGCTGGGAGGACAACATTAGACAATCTTTGAAGGACTGAGGACTAGAATGGAACCAGGCCAGGAGGAAGACAGCCGATTGGATAGTCTGGCGCTCTCTCTTCCAAATATCTACACCTCACGGTAGAATGGGAACGACTAAGTAAGTAAGTTGACAATCTCATAGGCACTTAGACCCCATCAGAAGTACAAAAGCTAATAAAACACTATATTACAAAAACAAAAGCTAACATATAAAAAATTAAAAAAATTAATAAATAAATAAGGACGCAAGCCAGTCTACAGTGGTGGAAGATTCTGCCCCCCCCCCCCCCAGATAAATTCTGATTGACTAAATAATCCTCCAATGAATATTAAATGCATAACAGTTTAGACAATATCATTTATTTTTAGTAATAAAACCATACTGAACAATTACTACAAAAAGAAAAATTTCTACAAGAGATAATATAGTATTAAGCATAAAATAAAAACAAACAAAAACATATTACAATAAATGAAACACGTCCTGATATAACCAACAGCTCCATGTATATGGCAGATGGTTGAAAGGGGCGTGCTACCTTAATAATAAACAAATTTAAGGTATTTTTAGATGAAATAGTTTGTGACACAGACATTGACAGCCGCATTGGTAAAGCTGCAGCCATCTTTGCCCGCCTAACAATGCGTGTTTGAGGAAACTCCAAACTCACAAAGAAAACCATAGCTGCGGTATATAATACCTGCGTCATCAGCACACTTCTCTATGGCAGCGAGACATGGATAACCTATGCTAAGAAAGAAGGCTCAATAACTTCCATCTACTGTGTCTACGCCCCATTGTTGGTATTTCGCGAAAGGTCAAAGTGACAAATGTCGAGGTACTGTTACGTGCTGGCCTTCAAAGCATGTATACGCTGCTTAGACAGCGCAGACTACGCTAGCTTGGCCATGTCCGCCGTATGGAAGATGTCACATCCCGAAAGATATCTTCTACGGACAACTGGCAGATGGCAAAAGAACAGAACAGTTGGGTGACCGCAGCTGAGGTTCAAATATGTGTGCAAATGAGACATGAGGGCACCAGACATAAATCCCGCAACCTGGGATGATTAAGCTGCCGATTACACAAAGTCGCTATGCTTCCTACGGCGCCACTTCAGATTGGGCGAAAGGAAGCTCTCACAACAAGCAGAAGCGATAAGAAAATGTTGAAAATAAGCAGCCGAGAGCTGTCACCTCTGTCACATAATTTCGGGTCGATCTCTTCTTCGCTACGGTCAGTTTCGCATAGTTTTGTTTGTCCAAGCCGTGCCAGGCGATAAAATTACTCGCCCGCAGACGGGTTTTGTGTCCGCAAGCGACGGATAAAGAGATTACTTGTCTGTGCGACACATTCTGGACAGACATGAATGACATCATCATTTCCTGTCCACCTGTTTCAGAGACATTGCTTTAGAGGAAAGTAAGATGATACATTTGAAACACATTGTGGAAAGAGTACGGACTTGTCACTTCCATATATGAGAGATGTGATCGTGTTGGGGTGTTCATTCTAATGGTAAAGAACTTCATTACGCGAATGGTTGCAAAGGAACAAAAATGTCAGAAAATGTTCTTCAAAACGAACTCCAACAAGTAGTGTTTAACTGGTCACTTACTGGCAGCACACAAGTCTGTGATGACTGTACATATATTTTATTTAACGTGACACATACGGAGTGGAACAAGACGATCATAGTTACAGGTGCAAAAGGGTCATACGTCAAAAAATGTTGATAATTACTTTTCAAGTTCATGAAGATTCTCTAACAATTAAGTCCTCTTATTCAAGTGACTAAGGGTCACTTCCTCTACCATATCATATGTATTGCAGTCAAGTCCGTTGACCTTCTTTCAAGGACGTATCTTATGGCCAACGAATTCATTCTCAAGGAGCAATACTTCTTATCATACGTGTAACAATTCCAGACTTTTTTTCATACGGTACTTAGGTAGCATATATATAAAATCTAAACAAAGTCATCCACGACAATACGACCAGGTTAGAGTTCTGTGTTGACTAACCTCTCTATATCCATGCCACGACTTTGGCATTGACGAAAATACGGCATATAAAAACATGTGAAGCATACAAATCAATTAACTTCGTTTACTCGTAGGTATCCTCCCTCTACGGTAATTCAAAAGGGCTAACGACTCCGTCTGTCCATTCTAGGAATGACATACTACGATGAATTCCCGCTAGACCAAAAATAGGAGCGGCCTGATACTTTAATTTAACTCAATAAACATTCGATGTGACATGGGGCGACACTTACTTGATACTTCCACCATTGGCTTCATCATGAATACCAGTAGATATAATTACAAAATAATGGCTTCTTCAAACTTGCCAGATAAATCCAAGAAATATATATCGGACATAAACATGGTCCGAACTGCCCCGTTCAAAACATGACGTCAGAATTTTCTAACTAGGTTACCCGTGCGTCCAAAGCAACTCACACTGCATTGTGCACGTCAGTGCGTGAATCAATCGAACGCACAAATAATATAACTATTTTAAGACTGGTGCGTACATTTGGCAGGACCGAAGACTACCCCCTTTAGGTAATAAATGTACGTAACAGCTCCCTTATTACCTCCCCTTAAAAAAATTAATTCTATTAATTTTTTTTTGAACTTAGTACCCGAGAGAGGTGAGTCAAAACTACCACAAGATATATGAAATGCATAAAGTTATACCATATTAAGAAAAGAATATTAAACGAAATCAATATAACTAAATGATAGTATGCATTAAAGCACACATCCACACTCGACCTACTTTGGAACGATGTGGTAATATTCGAAGTAAAAACAAGTTGAAAATGAAAAATGAAAAAACCATTAAAAAAAAGATGATAATAAAATTCAACTAAGTTTTCAAAAAAAAAAATTTGAAACATATGATTTCAAAAATGAAAATGAACAGCAACACTGATGATGATCAATGACAAGAGAATCAATAAAACAGAAAAATTGAAAATACAATGTGCAAAAATGAAGCAATGCAAAATTAAACACTTTAAGAATCAACACCCTTAATGTTTTCTAACACTAGTACGGTTGACTAGTGATCTAACAGTGAGATATCATAACTAAGACCCGTGAATGCAGGTATTACGTGACAACTAAGAAAGTTAGTATGTGTGTGATCCATAATCAATTAAATAGATTAAATTGAATTATTCTAATTTATATATTTCTTAATTACTAACAAATAACCAGTTACTAATATATTCTAAGTAATTCCAATATCACTATCAATATGTCAATGTTCAGTTACAACTAGTTAGTAATCGACGAGACGATGTTCTCAATGTTCCATACACGATAAAATATATTCTCGAACACGATATGTAGTGTAATATGTTCCATAGGAATAACAAAAATGTATATTTGTCGCTCTTAACAATGTTTCCATACTAATAAAAAGTTACTGTAGTACCAATGTTCCCGTACTAATAAAATGTTACTCTAATACCACTGTTCCCGTTCTAATAAAACGTTACTATAGTATCAATGTTCCCGTACTAATAAAATGTTACTACACAAGAAGTAATGTTATAATCTATAAGTAAGTATATCCTGAAAGTTATACTTATACGAATACTTCAGTTATATAAACAGTCTTTATAGATGTACAATCAATGATAATGTACAAAGTTATTCATGTTATCGGTGAGGATGTTTCAACATCTGGAAGTGGTTTAGTTTCGACAAGTTCGCTTGGGCATCTCGACAAACAGTCTGCGAACACATTCTTCACTCCAGGAATAGCTCGTATTTCAAAATTGAATGGTTGAAGCGCTATAGCGTAACGCGCTGACTTCGATGATTTAACGTTCTTCGTGTTCAGTGCGGTAAGAGCTTTTTGGTCAGATTCCACCACAAAGTGTGAGCCGAGAAGGTAACGTTCCAGTTTTGTGATTGCCCATACTAATGCGAGGAGCTCTTTATCCAGAACGGAGTATTTGAGTTCGCTCTCCGTAAGTTTTCTGGACACGAACATCACCGGAAATAAGGTGCCGTTATATTCCTGCATCAAAACTGCAGCAATAGCGTAAGAAGATGCATCACTGCGAAGAATGAAAGTGAGATTTTTGTTAGGCAACCTCAAAAAAGGTTCATTTGAAAAAAATCGTTTTATATAGTCTAACGCCGTTTGGTGATCCTGCGACCACTTTATTACATTAGATGTGCCTTTCTTCAGTAGAGACGAAAAAGGTGCAGTTATAGTAGACAAATGAGGGATGAATTTTGAATAGAACTGTATTAGTCCTAAAAGAGATCTAACTTGTTTTTTTGTCTTAGGTGCCGAGATGTTTAAAATTTTAGAGACGTTACTGTCTTCTGTATACATGAAACCATGACCTATGCGGTGACCCAGAAATGAGATGTCATGAAAACCGACAAAAGCCTTTGAAGGTTTCGCTGTTAAGTTATAATCCCGTAAGGTAGAAAGTAAAGCTTTTAATCCATGAATATGTTCATCCCAAGAGTCACTGAAAAGACAGATGTCATCTATGTAAGTAATGACATCTGGGACGATGAGACAATATGCGGCGCATCATGCGTACAAAGGTAGCTGGCGCATTCATTAATCCGAATGGCATAAAATTCCATTGAAAAAGACCCCGTGGCGTCGAGAAAGCGGTGAATGGCTTTGCTTTAGGAGTGAGTGGCACTTGCCAATAGCCCTTTGAAAGGTCAAATTTCGAAAAGAATGTGGCATGAGATAATTTCTCCAATAAGTCGTCTAAAAGAGGTAACGGTTCCGCATCGAATTTTGTAACTTTGTTTAATTTCCTGTAATCTACGCAAAGACGTATATTGTTGTCCTTCTTCCTAATGATTACCATAGAAGAAGAATATGGTGATGAAGATGGTTCAATTATATTTAATTGAAGCATCTCATCCAATTCCTTATCAACCTTATCACGAAAGTGTAAAGGGATAGGATATGGGCGAACTCGAATAGGCGTATCGTCAGTCAGAATAATGTCATGTTGGATGACTGACGTATGACCTGGGATGTCAGTGAGGACATCCTCATACGAGTGTAGAATATTAGAGACTTGCTGACGTTGATCAGCCGAAAGAGTAGATGAGATTGTAACATCATTCCATTTCTCAGTGGAATGGAGTGGTACAACTGGTATTGGTAGTTGTACATCATCGAAAGAAGATTCTTCTTCTTGGATGACTGACAAACTAGAATAGTGTTGAATAGGAGGTGTAGGATCGTCAGTTGCCTGGAACACTGACTGTAGATAATCAGGACGTGAGTAATACTCCTTCAACATGTTAATGTGGAAGGTTTTATGTTTACCATTAACATCAACGATGTAGTCGACATCGGATATTCTTGAGATGATCCTGAAAGGACCTCTCCAGGTAATTAAAAGACGATTGTTATGCGCAGGGAGTAATACAAAAGCTTCGTCACCAGGAATAAGCTGGCGAAGACGTCTATACTTGTTTGCAAATAGACGAGCTTTTTCTTTGGCTTGTTCGGATGATGCAGTAGCTAGTCTACAAGCATCTATGATTCTCTTTCTCAGAGAGATCACATACTCATAAGAGGATTGAGTTTCCTCTTCAATATTCTCGTCAACCAATAAGTCGTGGATTAACGACATCGGACCGCGTGGTTGCATGCCAAAAACTAGCTGGAATGGAGAAAACCCCGTGGCTTGATTTTGTACTTCGCGATACGCGAACAGAGCAGCGGGTATGACCCGATCCCAGTCTTGGGGATGGTCTTGGGTCATCTTACCCAACAACTGCTTGAGTGTCCTATTGAGACGCTCAATTAACCCATTTGACATCGGATGATAAATAGAACTAAGAGATCTGTCTATACCTAATGTCTTCATAACTTGAGACATGGATTCAGAAATGAACTGAACCCCATGATCCGACAAGATTTTCCGTGGAAAACCAATGCGTGAGAAGATTAACATCAATGCCTCTGCTACACTGGCAGATGAAGTGTTCTTGAGAGGGATGGCCTCAGGCCAACGAGTGCACATATCAATGCACGTAAGAATATGCGTATGCCCTCTAGCAGATGGAAGCATCGGACCAATAATGTCTATAGCCATTTTATCAAATGGTCTAATCGGGATGTCCGCAGCTTGAATAGGAGCCGCATGAAATGGACCCCGTACCTTAACTTCCTGACATATCAAACAGGACCGACAATAGAGAGTGATGTCCCTATGGACGCCTGGCCAGTAGAATGCCGAAAGCACTCTGGATTTGGTACGTGAAAAACCCATATGGCCCGCACATTGCGAGTCATGCGCATGTCGTAATATACGAGATCTCATAGAGGATGGGACTAAGATCTGATAACATAAGGATAAATCCTTTTCCCGTATTACTCTAACCAAAATCCCATTTTTAAGTATAAAGTCATGTCTAGATTTTGCAAGTTTGTTGCTGGTATTCTTTTTGTTCACATACTGAAAAAAATTTTTTAATGAATCATCATTCTTTTGCAATGTTGCAAACAACTCCCGTGAAATAGGAGCATCATCATCACAAGTGGTATGAACTGTAGGTTCAATAGGTGTATCATGCGACATATTAGTAGCTTGCGCTCTAGTCACTACTGCATTTGCAGTTTGAATATGTCGCTCTTCCCATTCAGCAATTTGCTGTGGTGTACACTCTTTAATACCATGTATGCGACCAAGTATTACATCACAAATTGGATTCGGAAGGAGACATGCCTGGATCTTTCCTGAAAAAAATGGTGTATTAAGGTCAATAATAGCAGTGGGAAATGTTTCAACGGTGCCACCAAAAGTCACACACTTGACAACCCTGCCCGTGGCACAACTTGGGTTGATCAGCGAAGTCCGGACGCCCACAGTACTACAACCTGAGTCAAATAGGAGAGAGCATGAAATGTTGTTGACAAATCCCTTGTTAAACTTAAGAGAGCCCTGTCCCTGGTGTACTGACGCAGCAGTGGCCGTACAGACTACAGGTAGACTAGGCAAGGTATGTCCGCAACGCAGCGTCGTGATCGCCTTAGGCTGGAAAAGAGTCGAGCATTCTGGACAGTCTTTCACCTGGGTACAATCAAGAGAACAAGACATAGCATTGTGAGTTTCAGCTACTTTACCCTGTTCAATGTTAGCCTGTGTATCACTTAAAGCGACATTAGAATGTCTACCCGTATTACTCGACGATCTATCTCTACGACGCGATCGATTTTGATTATTTGCATTAAAATTGCCATAATTGTCGTTTCTGCTTGAGTTAAAATTTGGATGAGTCCGATAATTTGTATAATTAAAGTTATGATGTTCTTTAAAATTTTTATTCCAAGAACCTTGTCTGTTTTGCGGACCCTGAGATCTTGATCTCCAGTTTTGTTTATTATAATGTCCTTGATTATTTTTAAAATTATTGTTACCAAAATCTCGCGATCTGTGAGCTTGGTTCCAAGAAACATTAAATGGAGCAGATTGTTGAAATTGCTTCCCTTTGTAAAAGTTATCATTGTTAAAATTGTAATTATTTCCCTTATTGACATACCTGTCAGCACTAAAGGAACGATTTCGTGAAAAATTGTTTTGTTGTGCTGCAAAAGCAACAGGCAATTCATTCTTAATCTGTGCATTACTTAGATCCATGGTTGGGTGAGCAGTGCAGAAATTTTTTGCATGTTCTTCTAAGTCTTTCATAGATAAAGGTTTCCGTTCGTGTAAAAATGCGAGAAATGTAGGATTTACAGACGATAGTACCTTATCGCGCATCAGTAAATCGAAGAGACCTTCATACGACTTTTCAATTTTGGATAATTCGATCCATCTTTCTAGGGTTAGTCGTATTTGTGACAGAAAATCACTGAAATTTCTGCTTGATTGCGGTAGTAATGTACGAAATCTTAATCGGTATTCATCTTCTGTCATTTGAAATTTCTTCAGAAGTGCGGCTCTAAGAGCATTATAATCATTCTTCTCATTAATACTGGTAGTATGATAAACTGCTAAAGCATCCCCAGTAAGTAACCTGGATAAATATGTGCAATACAGTGTTTTATCCACGTTATAAGACCTACAAGTGGCCTCAAATCTATCTAGGAAAAATATTACGTCATCCGACGGGGGATTAAATTTAGGTAATTTAAGGTGAATTTCCTTAAAATGATCATGTCTGGATGAAGTTTGGCTTTCAAAAGTTCTCTGAGAATTAGCTTCCTGAGTTAACCTAAGTCTCTCATATTCTGACTCTGCTAATTTTAGTTCATGCTGTCGTTTTTTTATCATTCTCTTCCATCTCAAGCTGAAGTCGTTTTGTATTTTGTTCAGCTATTAATCTTCTTTCTTCCATTTCCTTTTGTTTATTTTCCATTTCCTTTTGTTTAACTTCCATCTCAATTTTAAGTCTTTCTTCAGCCTCCCTTTGCTTCTGTTCTGCCTCTCGCTGAAATCGTTTCTCTTCTAATTCAGCGGCTTGTTCAGCTATTAATCTTCTTTCTTCCATTTCCTTTTGTTTATTTTCCATCTCAATTTTAAGTCTTTCTTCAGCCTCCCTTTGCTTCTGTTCTGCCTCTCGCTGAAATCGTTTCTCTTCTAATTCAGCGGCTAATCTCATTTTTTTCTCATTCTCCTCCGCCTCAAATTTCAAATTTTGTAATCTTAAAGTTTCTAGCTTTCTCTGTTCGGCTTCTATTTCTTGAGCTTTCTTATATTCTGCAAGTGCAAATGCTTTTGCTTCATCAGGAGCCATCTGAAGAGCTTTTGCTTGCTTAATGAAATAATCTAGTGAATACATTATGCTTTATAAGTAGTCACAATACTCTTGATTTATAAAATGATAATTAATCAATGTAAATTAATTAACCTTGTTACTATAACAAGTGTTCTTCGTTCCTGTCCTAGAACGGTATCTTTTGTTATCATATAGTTATGAAATATATCAATAATCAATATAGTAATTTATGTAATGAAATGTCATGAAAGCAACAACGTGAAAGACAATAGAAACATTACCGACAAGACACGATAATCAAAGACGAGTGAACACAATCGTAGAAATCAACAAAAATATAAATGTGTAACTAAAATAGAATATCGTAAAAATTTACGATGACAACTACGATCAGATACTCAACAGGACAATTGACAACACAGTGTAAAAACATAGGTTTTGTAAAAAAACTGAACGACAGGAAAGGTGAGACGGACGCATAATACAAACAAAATTCATCATAAAACTAAATACGAGTAAAAATAACTACCAAAAACAACAAGTAAACGTGACGAAACAGCTAAACAGATACTATCATAAGGAACAATTAGCGATCGGAACTTCGGCAAGGTTTCTAGCCTTGGACCGGAATTATCGCTCAATTGAAACTTACAAGTTGAGCCCTACAGAACGTCTGACGAAGAGCCCGAATTGGCTTCGAGATGGATCTCGTTCGTCAGATCAACCTCCCTACCTCCCACGACGAATGTACAAAATATAACATAACATGGAAAATGTAAAGATGGACATAACTATAGAAGGCACAGCTAAAAGTAATAAAATGTACAACGAAAGCACGTTATACTCATCTCGCGTGTGCCGGGAAAAAACAATGTGCCTCGTCTCCGTGGATGTACGTCTGAGGATAAAATACTTCGCTCTGCGTATATAACAACAGCTCGCACGTAATAATGACGAATAGGTGATCCCAAGGCAGTCAGTCACTGTAAAACTTGACGTGGAGGTTGATTGATGACCTTGAGCATTTGGTAACCGTAAGTTGATTCTGATTCATCATCACACTAGGTTCCAAGTTTGAGATGTTGTCGCCTTGAAAGTTCAAATCTTCTTTTCAACCGATACTTGGATTGAGTACGTTCCTGTGAAATTATTTATTTCCAGACCACACTGGCATACCATTTACTGTTGGGGTTGTTCATTCTAATGGTAAAGAACTTCATTACGCGAATGGTTGCAAAGGAACAAAAATGTCAGAAAATGTTCTTCAAAACGAACTCCAACAAGTAGTGTTTAACTGGTCACTTACTGGCAGCACACAAGTCTGTGATGACTGTACATATATTTTATTTAACGTGACACATACGGAGTGGAACAAGACGATCATAGTTACAGGTGCAAAAGGGTCATACGTCAAAAAATGTTGATAATTACTTTTCAAGTTCATGAAGATTCTCTAACAATTAAGTCCTCTTATTCAAGTGACTAAGGGTCACTTCCTCTACCATATCATATGTATTGCAGTCAAGTCCGTTGACCTTCTTTCAAGGACGTATCTTATGGCCAACGAATTCATTCTCAAGGAGCAATACTTCTTATCATACTTGTAACAATTCCAGACTTTTTTTCATACGGTACTTAGGTAGCATATATATAAAATCCAAACAAAGTCATCCACGACAATACGACCAGGTTAGAGTTCTGTGTTGACTAACCTCTCTATATCCATGCCACGACTTTGGCATTGACGAAAATACGGCATATAAAAACATGTGAAGCATACAAATCAATTAACTTCGTTTACTCGTAGGTATCCTCCCTCTACGGTAATTCAAAAGGGCTAACGACTCCGTCTGTCCATTCTAGGAATGACATACTACGATGAATTCCCGCTAGACCAAAAATAGGAGCGGCCTGATACTTTAATTTAACTCAATAAACATTCGATGTGACATGGGGCGACACTTACTTGATACTTCCACTATTGGCTTCATCATGAATACCAGTAGATATAATTACAAAATAATGGCTTCTTCAAACTTGCCAGATAAATCCAAGAAATATATATCGGACATAAACATGGTCCGAACTGCCCCGTTCAAAACATGACGTCAGAATTTTCTAACTAGGTTACCCGTGCGTCCAAAGCAACTCACGCTGCATTGTGCACGTCAGTGCGTGAATCAATCGAACACACAAATAATATAACTATTTTAAGACTGGTGCGTACATTTGGCAGGACCGAAGACTACCCCCTTTAGGTAATAAATGTACGTAACAGATCGTTTGCATCACGCACAGAATTATCCATGTCGGAATAATTTTAAATTACCCCACATAAATATGCAGTTTTTAAACTATTGGCGGGGATTCGACATAGAGGAACCACCAAATTCCTGATTGGACGCCGCATATAATCATAACAAACAACTGCGGGGGAGGCAAAGGCCATATAATCTGACACTTTAGCCCGATTAGAACACTGTGAGAATCGCTTGCCAAGACGAAAACCAGACTGCCAGAGTTAGAATCAGAATTCCATTTATCAAACCGGACTTTGTTGGAGAATTTTGAAGAACTTAAACAGCCCACGAAAACTCTATCATTTTAATAAGGAAAACCGGGATCTGAGGAAACTGAGCACACAGAGTCGAAGTGGGAATTTATTGTTAAAGTAACGACCCCAAAGAACACATCTGCAAGTGCCTTAACCAACTTCTCTGAACAAGCAGTCTGTGAACCAAGATTGGCGTAAGTTGTAAATTTTACATTCTATATTTTTCATTACTAACATGTGAACTAATATGTATATATTGCCATGTGAATATTAATATGTGAGAATTGCTAGTGGGTGTCAAAGTCATTTGAGGCTGGCAACCTCGACATATAGAATGATGATGTCATGAACCACCACTGCAAGGGCTGGTGAAGCTTTATTGCTAGTTTCTTAAAGAGAACTAAAAGCATAGGTAGTCCCAAGTTTCATATCGAGCAGGGAGAGAAAGATGAAAGAAATGATGTACATTCTAATATTTACATTTACAAACCAATGTAAATGTCTATGTAAACATATTCACTTTAAAAATAATGAAAGTTTTCAAGCTTTTCAACCAGTGTAGATGTAAAGGAAAAAATATTCTATCTATATTGTGAACATTTTTCAACCAGTGTAGATGTAACTGAAAACATATTCAATCTACATTGTGAACATTTTTCATCCAGTGTAGATGTAAATGTAAACATATTCTAACTATACTATTACCCTTTTCCATTTGAATGTAAAGTAAATATAAAGCTATTCAATTTAATTGTAAAGAAAGTTTTCTCTCGAGGGATTAAGCTTAATTCTCATCGAGGGTAAAGGTTGAGGTATATGGGATGGTGGAATAGGAAGAATGGGACACATAACTATGTGTAGGGAAACACAATTCTCAGGAGAGTGTTTTGTTTCTATTCTTTTACTATACTAGTCGAAGCTAGACACCATCATCAGACGGATCTTTAAGACGCGGGACCAACTTCGTAGACACCCCCTGACACTTCTGGGACCGTGCTGCGCCCTATAACCTTGACCAGTGACGAGCGGGATCAGCGATCCAGTCTACCAAGAACCAAACCATCAAAAGGAGCAGAACCGTCACTGACAGCTAAGTAACACATAATAGCTGCCAAGTGACCTTTGCAAACTACCATTACATCACAACAGTGATGATAATTTTTTTCTGATAAATAATTATTCATTTTTTTAAAACCTTGTTAACACCTAAATGATTATTAAATATGTTATTAGTAAATATACAAATTTAACGTCGATTTCGTCATTTTGAATGCACTGCTTGTTTGTCTCAGTCAATTTACTAAATACACTCTAAACAGAGCTATACCATAATAATAAGAATTACACTGAGTAAATCAGGGTGGGGGCTTGAACGAGCTGAAATTGATAATTGCTTAATTCTTCACAATGCAGCATTGTTCTTGACTTCTGAAAAATCTTATGAACACTCACTTAAGATAGAAACATCATTATCCTTCTATCTACAACTCTGCCAAGAGTAATCTTGTGCGAAGGTAGACACCTTTGAAGACCCATATTAGATACTCCTGAGTTTTGGCCATTGTTGGACCACTACTGCAAAGCAGGGGAGGCGATTCCGTGACAACCTCAAGGGCGCATTTCCATTGTCAGTTTATCACTCTTGGGGCTATTGTCATTATTAGTTTGTGAACGTCTCTATTTTAAAACCGTTAACAATTTCTGTCGTTTTCAAACTACAGCCAAGGCTATTAGTACTGTATGCTTCTTTATGTTACTGCTTCGGTCCATACCGTGAAATGTGTGGGGAGGTGAAATTCTCGCCAAGGAGTTATTATTACCAAGGTTTTACAAGACAACTGTTGGCATAGTGAAAAATTATTCTTTTGAATATAACCCGCAGCAATATTCCAATCAATTTGAAGAAGGTTAATATTTTAAGTACAGTATATTCATAACTAAACAATGGCTGAGAAGTGACTTAGATTTGGTATTAAATTCACGTTATGAGTTTTGTATTCTGGTGTGAGTTCTGTGTATTACATTGTGTTGATGATGGTTCAAATGTCCTTAATTCAACATGTGTAAGATACAACATGAAGACCAGCACATCAAAAAACAGAGACTACGAAGATCAGCAGGTTACCAGGCCCATTTAACATACACGTCTCCAACATCAAGCTTAAACATGTTTCAGAGTTCAAGACCCTAGGAAGAATTTTTACAAAAAAATTGGAAAGCGTGGCAGAGAAATTGAAACAAGATGTCAAAGAGCCAGTGCAGTGACTTACCAACTTTTACCACGACTCAAACATCAGAATATCAGTATGGAAACTAAACGACAGCTTGCATATATAGTAAATTCTTACAAACTCTGTGTCAAACACAGTCACTGACCAAAGCACGGGAGGGGGAAATTATATCCTGTAAGATGAGATGAGATGAAAGCCATAAATGTTAGGAAAGACAGAATGAAAAATGATGACTTCGGAAAAAAATTGTTAGAACTACATCCTGCATCAAGTATATATAGCTGGAAACTTTTGCTCTAGAAGCAGCAATTGTATAATCCTAAATCTTTAGTACCTGCAGGTTGACCACTGCTAGCAAGTCAACAGCTCATGATCTTTAGTACTAGCAGGTAGACTGTCTACTCTTAGCAAGTCAATCGCCAGTAATCTTTAGTACTAGCAGGTAGATCGTCCACTCCTAGCAAGTCAACCGCCAGTAATCTTTATTACTAGCAGGTAGATCGTCCACTCCTAGCAAGTCAACCGCCTGTGATCTTTAGTACTAGATGGTAGACCGTCCACTGCTAGCAAGTCAATAGCCCATGATCTTTAGTACTAGCAGGTAGACCGTCTACTCTTAGCAAGTCAACCGCCAGTGTGAACAGTGCCAGAACTAATTAATAGAACGTTAGCCGAAATCCTTGCTAGAATTAACAAATGCACGCTCAGTGTTGATACGATTAGAGCTAGTCAGCCAACTGTCTACGCCTCATCATCATCATCATCATCATCAGCTTACTTTTTGCTTCTTACTGTCCATGGAGCCATTATTACTGCTTGTCCCCTTGTAGGAAACCTGCACCAAGCATTCACGTGCCCTTGCAGTAGTGGTTCCTTTAACAATGTGTTTTACATCTTCTTCTTTGTACACTCTCAGACGTCTACTTGAATATTTTCAAAGAATGCAGTGGTCAGCTTGAGGCTACTTGCATCTCCATAGAGTTTTTTTTTCAAAAATGGTACTGGTAACGGGCATATGTGCTTTCTATGTTCCTCATATGTTGGGCATCTTTGAAGCAGATGTTCAGCAGTCATTTTATCTGTGCTACAGTTACACTCATTGGTAGTTCTTATCTTTAACTTGTTGAATAGATGGTATCCCAATCTGTTGTGGCCAGTGCGGAGTCTAAAGATTATCACTTGTTCTCTTCTGCTGAGCTGATAATGTGCATCATTTTGTGTGTGTCCAGGATGCTCTGCATCCCATTTATTTCTGCGTCTGATTCTGATTAAACACTTTACCTCTTCCAAAGTTATGCTTCTACCAGGTTTTACATGATAAGATTCCTAGCCCCTTGCACAACCAATTATTAGTCGACATGTACGACACACCTACAAATATAGTGACCATCATAAACACTAACAGAAAGATAGACAGACATGCCCTGTCAAAAGAGTGTTCTTCTTCTTCCTCGTCTTCCTCGTTCGTCCTGAAAAGGACGTTGGCTGCGTTGTGTCTGTTTACAGCAGAGCTGCGATATCTGCACCTTTCGGCCGGCACATCCGACTTCAGCACGGCATTTTTGGGGACCGGGTTTGCCTTCCCTCTTCGACTCCTACTCTCTCAGCCAGACTGCAGTGATGCAGCCTGTTTCCAGGACCACCACGTGGAGGTGGAGTAGGGTCTTGGTCAGCTCTGGTTCGCTGACCCTGACGCAAGCAGTCAAGCTATGAGTCGCTGACTGCATTCTCTATTGCTGCGTCTTTGGGTCCCAAAAGAGTGTTCCAGTCGGAAAGGATAAAAAAACAAAAAACAAATGGGGCGTAGGCGTATTTTTAAGCATTTGGCACCTGGGGCGGACCCTTCCTTTGGTACCCCCATAAAATACAAGGACAAAACATATTATGCTTTATTACAGAGTTACAGTAATGTCATAATAATGACCGGTGCAACCCATTAGTGGCTGTCACCCGGCGCGGACCGCCCCTCTCGTACCCCAAATAGCAAGCAACTGGAATGAGAAAACGAGTAAATGAAAAACCAATTTTTGGGTAGTGGTTTTAATTTAAAATAACTATAAAAAAATGGAAAAGTTCTGAGCTTTCACAGCTGTAATCTTGTAAGAAAAAAAAAAAAAGACTTTTTTCGGCTTTATTTTTTGTATGGCGGGCCTATAACAGAATACTCGACGTTCATTCAAGTTTTGATAGCTTAAAATGTACCACGATAGAGGGTCGTGTACAAAATGTCAGCTTCTTAGGACGTCTGAAACCTATTTAAAACCACGAACTCAAAGATTTAAAACATTCAAACGAGGCTCATATCAGATTAAATAAAAGTCTTTAAAATAAGAAGAAACAAACGCTGGCATAAACATAAGAAGTATAAAGAATCTAACTACCAAAAAACATCTCTGCAATTCTCGTATATTCTCCAGCCATATTGGGTGCAAAATGTCCTTGCATATTTCCCTGAATTTCCTGTCTGACGTGAAGTACAATCGCATACTTTCGTGAATTACATTCTATGTTACACATATATTAATTGCGCTATTCACACGTGAAGCTGTCGAATCCGAGCTGTGACAAGCGATGACACCAGAATTTTCTCGTCTAGCCATTCTGTTATTCAAACTGCTAATTCTGGAAAAAAAACTGTTTAAACTTTGTTGCCGATTTTTGTCCTACCAGAGAAGGTGATAACAGTAACAGAAATTGCAATGCCCTATTTATAAGTGATTATCCATCTACGAGTAAGTCACCTGCCAATACATGGCAAAAAATAGTTATGTTGTGCTTTTCTGCTCTATGACCTCATGACGGGACTAATTTTAACGACCAAACTCAAAATTTGCGTCTTTCTTCTGTGGATTTTCAGACCAACTTGTTGTGACTATGTAACCGGGCTGGTTACAACATCAATGTAAGAATGTGTATGACCAGGTCAGTTGGCCAGTCAGTTGTGTTGTTCGCAGGTAAATATTTTGACGAGAGCTAATCCTTCAATACGTTTCTGTTCAAGTGGTTACAGGCCTTCTGCCTGAGATGGAAATTCTTGACTGAAGTTTATTTTTCTTCCCAGTTTCGTTCTTACCCTTTTTGGTTTAGTGATAAGCAATATATCGTATAATGGTTTTCAAAAGATCCTACTGTGACGTTCCAAATAAAACACAGCAATGTAGAAAATTCAATCAGAGTTTATTAACTGTGGTGAAAAATTCTAATACCCATATATAAATTAGAACATAAATATAAAGCAGAACGAAATAATACGATAGGAAGAAGAATGGATAAAGACCAGTGCTTTCCCAGTATAGATAACGCCTTAGTTGTATAACGCCGTAATGGCTAACTCAAGATTTCTACTTGTCCTAATTCGTTCGTTCCTAATAAAATGCTTAAGCCTAACAATACGGCGATACCCGTAGTTCTAAAAATAGAATGTGTAATAAAATCTTTTAGACGACCTTGATTTAAAAAAAAACTAACATTAGTGTAATTACACGCACAAGGTTAACCTAGAAAGACAGGCGGATTAAGAAAAGACGAGAGAGAGGATGGACTGAGCGAAGCAATAGTACTACGTCGTTTCGCGATTCAAAAGTGAACGCCAATCACATGTCCAACGCGTGAGAGCGATTTCAAATACACAGTGATGAAAAAACTAACGACACGACTTTAGGTTTTGAAAACAGGTTTAAATTCTTATTAGGAAACCTGATTTTTTCGCAGGGCACCTGACTTTATACTGATAGTACAGTCGTAAAGGATTGAACAGGTGGTAGTTGAATTAAACACTTAACATCGAAAAAAGATCGTATTCTTAACTACACCCCTTAGCCCCTTGAAAATCATATATTCGTGTACAGGAAGGCTAGTGGACTAGGAATATGTAATAAATTATCTAAAAAGTCCATTAGATAATTAAATATTGGTAATAAAACATATAGAGAACAGAGATACTGTCATGTTTGGTCATGTCTGCTTGGGATGGAAATCCCTGATTTTTGTGAAACATAGTAGTGACAGAAAGTCTAAGATGGTACGTGGGAGGCCATTGGCTGAACTTTAAAGTTAAAAGAAATTGGATTGGGTGACCTATGAATAACAAAAAAATGCCTAGAAACGGAGTAGAAGGGAATGAAAATGTTGTAATGACTGGGTACTCTTTTGACTATATTCAAAACGATTGGTCAATACACTGGATATTGGGAGAAGAAATCTTAGAAGGGACGCCATATCGTTACACATTTGAGAGATGAGAGCAAGCAGTGTTATTCTAAATTAAATATAAGATAACAGCTTGGACATACCGCAGATCAAACTGTGTCAGTCATCTTTAGTGTGTTTTCCTTACGAATTGTGGTAAGCTAGACATTTTTGATCTGTATTTTTATTGAAAATTGAATGTGAAATGATAAATTATGTCTGTATGTGTGCGGTTCAGTAGCAAACATGAGGCAAAGCCTAGATATTGCTCCATGTCACGTGAAAGATAATTTATTTTACCATCTTGTCCATAATTTGATTACTCCCTTAAATGTTCTGTTTTCCGAGACATTTTGTATTTTCGTTTCTTTCATATTCTACCTACATTTTTTCACCTTCGCAAACCCTCCCCGAGGTTTTGTTTACGTTTGGCCTTAGTACTAAATTCCTCAACGGCCAGCGTAGAGGTAACGTAATGTTATCTAGCAGCACCTGGTCTGACCAAAGGAATATCTCTTACGTTTAAAGCCTTTGATCACGAGTGAAAGGGTCCCTGTGTTTGGCTTCCAGAACGCTGCTTCGGATCATAATATTATGCATCCTGGAAACAGGGGGAGACAAATCGCGGTCAATCTTTGGGTTTTCGCCCCTTAGACAAGATAGAGCATAATGTTATGCATTTCTCTACCTGGGGAACTTTCGCACGATTTCTTTTGTCTTACTCTAGATTACGTCTTTCGCCGAACTTCTGTAGAAATACGCACGCCAGGTGTTCGGGGGGAGCGTCCCTTGTGATCTATAAGAGTAGACTGGTTTTAATAGACAAAGACATTCGTATATTCCTGGCCCGTAGATGACCATCATGAGATAAGGCAAACTTTAACACAATACTAGAATGTGTTTGCCTATGTTCTAGTCATTTTTCGGGTTTTCAGGGAGACCGACTCGCGAGAGCAGATTCCAGTCAGGCGAAAAACGAAATATTCTCTTCGATCTAGAGGGTTCTGAATACCGCTAGCGTCACGAATCGTCAACCCCGTTCCTGAATCAAAACCCCTTTTTGTCAACGCCAAGTTAAGCTCACGCAGTGCAACGGAGCCAACGCTAAATCTGGAATCGCCAAACGCAGTAGTAGTTCTATACTCGCCTATTGGATTACCAGCCAGAGCATTGCGGCTTCCAGAATATCAAACCCGCTCAGCATGCCTATAGCAGAATTCCATATCACCCGCCTTTTTTGTGCCTAAACGGGGCACTCAGCCAAGCCACAGTCAACCAGTTTAAACAGGATTTACAGCCAAGCGGAGCCTTGCGCCGGATAAGCGCGCCTGGGTCTCTTTGTCCTCAAGTGACTTCTTCTGGTGTATTTCCTGGATACTTAAAACCTCGCACGTATGAGCAGCCATCTATGGACAGAGTTCCAGCCCCCACTCACGCTATAAGGGGAGTCACCAACGTTTAGCACCAACAAAGAAAGTTTTGTAGGCTAGTCCCTCACGAAGGATCTACAAGTAATTCACTTCCTGGAGCTAGTACATTTGGTCCCCGAAAAGCAGACAGGCTGTCGCCCAGTTCAATCAGTTGGTCAGCAGGAGATAAACAGCGTCCCCCAGCCCAACTCGCGCCAGTAGGGGGGGGTCACCAACGATAGCGCCTATACAGTGATGTTATTCAGGTTAATTCCATCACCGATGGAGGATATATACGAAACCACCACTTACTGGAGTTACTTCAGCTGGTCCCCGAAAACCGAAGGACTGTCACTCGATTATTTATCTCTTTGTGTTCTACAGGTTTTATGAATGGTGATCTGTGTGTGTGGTTGTTGGTGTATATGATTATTGATGAATATTTGATTATTGAGGTAATTTTATGTTGTTGTGATGATATGCATTATTGGTATAGATGGTGATATTGCATCGTCCGGTCTGAGTACTGCGTGATCCAGAAAGTTGGCAGCAGACTCCCAGCACAAGATAGCGGCCATTGCCTATCCTATTATCAAACTGAGAAGCAAGCGAGCAGAGCATACAGGTTTCCTGCAGCTGCAATATGAGATAAGAGCATATCAGCACGTAAAGCCCAACCTTGAATCAAATACCCCTGAAGTGAACTTTGTTAAAAAGACAAAAGGGACAGAAATTGTAAAGAAACAGAATCTGTGAATCCCTTAATATTATTTCCACCAATAACAAACACATGAAGTCGTGATGACAAACAACAACCTAGCACTAAAAGCCAGTATTACCTCATAATAATACATCACAACACTACACTTATATTACAATACTATTATAGATCTAGACAAAGATCTTTTGCATAAATTTTTGTACATAAACATTGTGCTTACATTTGATTGTGATTCCTGATTTACATTGTAGTAGGATCAGGATATCTATATATTGAAAAGTTAATACATATATAAAATTTAACACTTGACTTACTTAAGGTAAATCTTTAAAGTGTTGGGTGTTTGTGATTGTCATAGTGTTGTAAATTGTTGTGAATCTTAACTTATGTGTTTATCAGTCTGTTGGTTGTTGTGAACTTACACTTCATCACTATCATAACCCTAGACATTAAACGAAGTCATCACACAATTCAAGAATAAGTCTGATTGAGGTCGAAATGTGGTAGCAAGCAAGGTCCTTATTAGATACAGAGACCTTCACAGCTGATCTCAGTCAGTGACCTTCACAGCTGATCTCAGTCAGTACACTAAGTCCCCTATAAATATTTATATAATCCCAACTCACCACATTAACGTCAATAGACAAGCATTGAAAATTTCACAATGATTTGATCGTTTACTATGCTCAACAAAACTAGTGAGTAATCCACAAGGAAAATGTATATCCACAAGGAAAAATATATCCAGCAGAATAATATAAAAACTTTTCAACTTAAAAACTTGTCAACTTAAAACTTGTCAACTTAAAACTTATCTTGATAATCTCAAAGACGAAGTTCACCTAACGCTACAACTGCCTAGCAAAAAATTCTATCTATCTAATCATGTCTATCTAATAATTCTTCTAAATCTAAAAACTATAAACTATGCCCTATCGCCAACATCTCTCTTTTTTATACAGCTCCTGTCTTTTTCCCGCCTTTTTTCACACGTCTCATCCTTTTTTTCAAACGTTACAATTTTCTACACACGGCTCTCTGTTTTCGACAATTTGCACACGACTTTCTGTTTTTCGAAGACATCAGATTAAGCTGGGAGAACAGGTCCTGGAGCAGGTCGACCACTTTAAATATCTCGGTGCTATTATAGACCAAAAGGGAGGCATCAAAGAAGAGTTGGCCACTCTAAAAGCAGCAGCTGGGAGACTTTTTCCGGCCATAAATCGAGGATTCCTCAGCAAGAGAGAGGTTGGTAAGAAAACGAAGTTGGCTATATACCGCTCCACCTATGTCCCAGTCTTGACATGTGGACGCGAGTCATGGGCAATGACTACAACCCACAAAAGCCAGATCCAAACCTCAGAAATGAGGTATCCGAGGAAGGTGGTTGAAGTAACAAGAAGAGACATGGTCCGCAACCAGACGATACGTCAAGGCCTAAAATCCCAGCCCCTGCAGACCCAAGTAGAACAGTCCGAACTAAGATGGTTTGGCCATGTCTGCAGAATGGGAGAAGATCGGCTACCACGACAAGCATGGGAAACAAAGAGCCAGGGATCCAGACCCCCAGGACGACCCAGAGTCCGCTGGGAGGACAACATTAGACTATCTTTGAAGGACCGAGGACTAGAATGGAACCAGGCCAGAAGGAAGACAGCCGATAGGATAGTCTAACGCTCTCTCATCCAAACCTCTACACCTCACGGTAGAAGGGGAACGACTAAGTAAGTAAGTAAGTATTCATCACTTATCATTGAGCCAGTGCTGTCACGTGCTGGCTTTCAAAGCATGTATAAACTGCTTAGATAGCGCAGACTACGCTGGCTTGGCCATGTCCACCGCATAGAAGATGGTCGCACCCCCAAATAATATTTTCTACGTACAACTGGCGATGACAAAAGAACAGTCGGGCGACCGCAATTGAGGTTCAAAGATTTGTGCAAGAGATACATGAAGACACTGGACATAAATCCAGCAGCCTGGGAGGACGAACCTGTCGATCGCACTAGTGGCGATGCTCCCTACATCTTACTTACTTACTTAGTCGTTCCCCTTCTACCGTGAGGTGTAGAGGTTTGGAAGAGAGAGCGCCAGACTATCCTATCGGCTGTCTTCCTCCTGGCCTGGTTCCATTCTAGTCCTCGATCCTTCAAAGATTGTCTAATGTTGTCCTCCCAGCGGACTCTGGGTCGTCCTCCGGGTCTGGATCCTTGGCTCTTTGTTTCCCATGCTTGTCGTGGTATCCGATCTTCTCCCATTCTGCAGACATGGCCAAACCATCTCAATTGGGACTGTTCTACTTGGGTCTGCAGGGGGTAGGATTTAAGGCCTTGACGTATCGTATGGTTGCGCACCATGTCTCTTCTTGTTACTTCAACCACCTTCCTCAGATACCTCATTTCTGAGGTTTGGATCTGGCTTTTATGGGTTGTAGTCATTGCCCATGACTCGCATCCGTATGTCAAGACTGGGACATAGGTGGAGCGGTATACAGCCATCTTCGTTTTCTTACCAACCTCTCTCTTGCTGAGGAATCCTCGATTTATGGCCTGAAAAAGTCTCCCAGCTGCTGCTTTTCGAGTGGCCAACTCTTCTTTGCTGCCTCCCTTTCGGTCTATAATAGCTCCGAGGTATTTAAAGTGGTCGACCTGCTCCAGGACCTGTTCTCCCAGCTTAATCTGATGTTTTCTTTCTTCTCGTGATATCACCATGGATTTTGTTTTAGAGCTGCTTATGACCATCCCTCTCTTCTCCAGCTGTTCCTTCCAGACTTGCAGGTTGGATTGGAGATGCGCCTCTGATTTAGCAATCAGGGCAACATCATCAGCAAATGCCAGCTCCGAAATATAGACCTGTCTCATCTTCCAGTACCCCACTGAATACTTTCTTGTTCTCTCCTTACATGCCTTGATGACATCGTCCATAAGGAGTATGAAGAGGTAAGGTGATAGGATATCACCTTGTCTTACAACCAGTGGTGGTCCTGAACTCTTCTGACTTATGGTTTGCTGTCCTCACATAATTTCTGCAAGACTTGTAGAAGCTTTGTATAAAGCATCCAAACCGTCCTACCTGTAAAGACGTTATTTCTTACTACACCACTGTAAAGTATCAGTCTGTCTGCTCTGTAAGGAAGAGTGGTGTGTTGTTGAGATCAGGCATGCTCCAGTCTACCCAGCTGTAAATGGGTAACTCACCCTAGTCCTGAGTTAGGGAAGGCAAAGGCTCCAGGGGAAGCAGGCCCTAAACTTGGTCACTTCAGCCGACGCAGGATGGTGTATGTATGAAGTAGTAGTGTAGAGTGTGATTACCGCGAATGGTGTACTGTTCGTGTGCTGACCAATATAATCACTCATACACATGTGTCTACAAGGCACCAATGCAGACTGCTGGAATCTTAGTTTACTCAATTTATTCAGACGTACACACTGGGACATACGAGTACATCAGGCTTTGTTGACATAACAATTTGTAGGTATACATAGCAGATCTGAAGTCATGACACATGCAGAAATAATGGGTAGTACATCAAAGTTCAATGTCATGATACATCATCTTATGAAACCACGAAAAGGGGTTTCTAGCAGGATTGAGATCTCTCTGTCACTGTCCGATAATAAGATAAATAATCTGTTCTCTTGGCAGTGATCAAAACAGACGATGACCGAAATCCAACATGGCTACCTTCCTGAGTTGTCGTTCACTCATTCATAGGAAGAATATCAGCCAAAGTTAATTTACAATGGATATATAAAGGATTTCATGAATGGTTCCATGCAGCACTACGGTGATCAGGTTAGTTCACGTAGCCATAACCGCTGCAGGAAAATCTGTCATCTTCGTCGATACAAAACACGACACTAGCATATCGAAGCACCCAAAAGTCAAGCTAGGCCTAACCGACGAGAGATCATCAAAAATACGAGCTGGGTTTACCTGGAGTCCGAATCATCTATATACTGACATAAGGAGAGTCTCTAACACAAACTATCGTAGAGACACTATCTCCTCCAGAAGAAAAAAAACCACTTCGTAAGACATTTTTTCTTGACGAAGGGACCAGCTCTTGAAAAACGTACCCCGCCATTCTTAGCAGTACATCGGAACTCATCACGACTTGTTAAGACAACTCATACTTCCGCTAACAAGAATCTAGTCCCTCATACCCATCCAAAATATACAATATAGGACTGATTCTACTTGTACTAATAATATGTAATACATATGAATTCAGGCCATAAACACAATAAGCAAATTAATATATTTTCTGGCCCTAAAATTAAGTACAAACGCAAGCGTACTATTCTTGCGCTGGATCGATATCCAGACCGATTACTCCTATAATCAAAAGTGTGAATCAAACATGGATTATCTCGCTTTTACAATAAACAGCATTTTCATACACAGATGGATGCATGTCTATATTTTTCCCATATTAAATAACCATATCGATTTTTTGTAATATGTGCGTCAAAAATATGCACGCAACAGATTACCACACCCCCTCGGGAAAAAAAAAATGGTACATTTTTTTTTTGAAATACATCTAGGAGCAACATACAATAGGCTCACAACGCACCAATAACAATGCGCAGATGATAAGCATAAGTTTTATGACCTTAGAGAAAGCACTTCTCTAAGTATTAATATTTCCAGAGAGGTGTCACCAACGCATACTACAATATTAGCAATGACACAATTTCCACATTAGTTTATACATAAATTCCATCTAAGATATCTTAACATCATGATCATCAAAGACGAAAAACATTGAAAAAATCAGCGGTGAATAAATATCCATGAACCGCTAAGTAGTGTTACAATCAATATATGATATATTACATATGTGTACACATTTCAACATAGAAACAATTGTATCAAAGCTGTATAACAGTTATGAATCATGTGGGCATCTAGACAAAATATCTGCCATCACATTTTCTGACCCACGGATAGCTCGCACCGAAAAATGAAATGGCTGTAGAGCAATCGCGTATCGCGTTGATCTCGCGCTCTTCAGATTTTTACTCTGAATAGCCGTAAGAGCTTTCTGGTCAGTTTCCACAATGAAATGCGCGCCCAGAAGAAATCTTTGTAGTTTAAGGATTGACCAAACCATAGCCAATAATTCACGGTCTAGGACCGAGTAATTCTTCTCTGCGGCATTTAATTTCCGAGAAATATACATCACAGGATGCAGAGTTCCAGAGTACTCTTGCATTAGTGCAGCTCCAATCCCGGTGGATGAAGCGTCACTACGAAGAATAAATGTCTTATCCTTAGAAGGTAATACTAGGATAGGTGAAGTAGAAAACATAGTTTTAACCTTATCCAAAGAGGATTGACATTCTTGAGTCCAATGGACTACATTAGGAGACCCTTTCTTTAGCAAGGAAGAAAGAGGTGACATAATGGAGGACAGATTCGGTATGAATCGTCCATAAAATTGTATTAGACCTAAGAGACTTCGTACTTGCTTTTTAGTCTTAGGAATAGAAATGTTAAGTATCTTACTTGTATTATGGTCTTCTGTTTTTAGGAACCCATGACCAACACGGTGTCCTAAGAAAGATATTTCGCTAAAACCAATACATGCTTTCGATGGTTTCGCTGTCAGGTTATGCTCGCGTAAGATAGACAATAGTTCATTTATACCATTATAGTGATCGTTCCAAGTATCACTGAAAAGACAGATGTCATCAAGATACGCAATGACATCTGAGCGATGAGATAGGATTCGACGCATCATGCGTACAAATGTAGCAGGGGCGTTCATAAGACCGAAAGGCATGAAATTCCATTGGAATAGACCCCTAGGCGTCGAAAAAGCAGTAAACGGTTTGGCGTGTTCGGATAGTGGAACTTGCCAATATCCCTTAGACAAATCGAGTTTAGTAAAGAAGTGAGAATTCGATAGTCTCGTAAGTAGCTCTTCTAGTAAAGGCATAGGTTCAGCATCGAATTTAGTCACTTGATTCAATTTGCGATAATCCACGCAAAGACGTATGTTATTGTCTTTTTTCCGTACTATAACCATCGGCGAAGAATATGCTGATGTGGATGGTTCAATAATTTTTAACTCTATCATCTCATCTAACTCTTTCTCTACCTGTGCTTGGAAATGTATCGGGATAGGATACGGTCTGACTCTTATAGGACTATGGTCAGTAAGAATAATGTCATGTTGAATGACATCCGTTTGACCAGGAATGTCAGTAAGGACATCCTGAAATTGTTCTAACATAGTAGAAACTTGTTTCTGCTCTCCTGGAGATAATTCTGGAGAAATTGCAACATCTTTCCATGATTCATTAGAGTGAAGAGGAATCATTGGAAAAGGTAAATTTACATCCGAGAAACTCGTTTCCTCATCCTGTATTACTGACAGAGATGAGTACTGTCCATGTTGGACTGGAAAATCGTCCGTTGCCTGGAAAACAGGTTGTAAATAATCAGGACGTTCATGGAATTCCGTGAGCATGTTGATGTGGAAGGTTTTACGCTTCCCGTCAATATCGACGATATAGTCAACATCGGAAACCTTTGATATTATATCGTACGGACCTTTCCAAGAAATGAGAAGTCTATTTTCCCTACAAGGTAGCAAGACAAATGCTTTGTCACCTGGACAAAGTTGACGCAAACATCTCTTTTTATTGGCAAATTCCCTTGCCTTCTGTTTCGCAAATTCAGAAGAAGCAGTTGCCAATTTGCATGCTTCAATAATCTTGTGTCTAAGTGCGATGACATATTCATAAGAGGATTTTGTGTCATCGACAATATTATCAGCAGTTATAAGATCATGAAGTAAGGACATAGGACCTCGCGGTTTCGCGCCAAAGACAAGTTCAAAGGGAGAAAATCCTGTATGTTCGTTGGCGACCTCTCTATATGCAAAGAGAGCCGCGGGTAAAACCCTATCCCAATCCTGAGGATGATCTTCTGTTATCTTACCTAGTAGGTTTTTCAGAGTTCTATTCAAACGTTCCACCATCCCATTGGACATAGGATGATAAATACTACTCAGCGATCTCTCTATCTTCAGAGTCGACATTACTTGAGACATGGTATCCGATATAAGTTGGGTACCATGGTCGGATAATATTTCTGCTGGAAACCCCAGACGAGAAAATATTAACCAAAGAGCATCTGCGACATCAGCAGTAGTTATGCTCTTTAGAGGAACAGCCTCCGGCCAACGTGTGCACATATCAACACACGTCAGAATAAATTGGTGTCCTCTAGCAGACTTTATCTTAAATGGACCAATGATGTCTATCGCCATTTTTTGAAATGGCCGAATGGGAATGTCTGCAGCCTGAATAGGTGCATCATGGCGTGGACCTCTGGATTTAATCTCTTGACATACTTTACAAGATCGACAATAGATTCGTATGTCCTTATTCACAGCAGGCCAAAAGAAAGATTGAAGAACTCTAGCTTTAGTACGGGAAAAACCCATATGTCCAGCACACTGCGAATCATGAGCGTGCTGTAAAATTTTAACTCTCATATTTTTGGGCACACAAGGATTTGAGAATGAATGGACTTAGCGGAGTCTTGTACCATACGTACAAGTACGCCATTCTTCATCGTAATCCAAGATTTACGATTTGTATCCTTATTCGGATCACCTTTTGTTGCCAGAGTAAAGAATTTCTTTAGAGTAGGATCATCTTCCTGCTGTTTAATAAAGGAATCGTGTGAAATCTCCAAGGGATCATCTTGGATCTGCGCATCATTATCTTCAGAATGTGAAGATTGTGGCATATTGAGAGCTTGAGCCCTAGTGATTACTGCATTAGCAGATTGCATATTAACATTTTCCCAATTAGAGATTTGCTGTGGAGTGCATTCTTTCACTCCATGAATGCGACCGATGATAAGATCAGCGATCGGATTCGGCAAGAGACATGCTTGCACCTCTCCTGTAAAGAACGGTGTAGCAATATTGATAATGGCAGTGGAGTACTTCTCCAATGTGCCACCAAATGTTACACATTTGACTATATTGCCCGTAGCTCGAGAAGGATTTACGAGTGATTGCCTCACTCCAATGGTAGTGCACCCCGAGTCGAAAAGAATTGATACCGGAGTACCATCTATTAGGCCCCTATTAAAGACAAGAGCACCCCTTCCATTATGCGCAATTGACGCATGGAGAGCGGGAAGTGGGTGACCGCAGCTTAAAGTAGAAACTGTGGTTGGATCGAATAATGTTTTGCATTGCGAACACTCAGATGCTCTAGCAAAATCGAAAGCGGAATTTGCTACACTATTGGAGTCTTTTTTATCATTATTCTGATTATCGGTGTCGTGGAACTCCTGTTGTGCAGAGTTAGCCTGGTAATAAGATTTACCATGTCTTTTGTGTTGTGATCTACCTCGGTTATAATTGTCTCTATAATTATTATTGCCTCTGTTATAACCCCTATTTGGGTTTGAATCATAATATTCATGATCATAATCATCATGCTCGTTATATTGAGTATCCCTGTAATATTGTTTCTTTTGTCTCCATGAAGCACTTGGGTAGTTCCTATAGCTACTCCCTTTCCGAGAATTTCTAACATTATGGGTACCCCTCGCGTGTCGAGGACTATCAGCCCGATTCCAGTTCTTCGAAGAAGAACCCTGATTTGAGTGGTTATCTTGGTTTTGATACTTATTCCAATTAACCTTTTTATCAAATTTATTTTTAGCTCCTTGGAATTTGTGTGAGTAATTCTGATTATATTCTGTTGCCGAAGCAACTGGCATACTCTCTTTAATGTTAGAGTTACTAAGAATCATGTCAGGGTGTGCCGTGGCATACTGGTCACAATATTCTTCCATTTGCTTTATTGTACTAGGTTTACGCTCATGTAAGAACTCTAGGAATGATTTATTTACAGAAGACATGACCTTGTCTCTTAGCAATAAATCTGTAAGACCATCAAATGTTTTCTCTGTTTTTGGATAATTCAATCCATCGTGAAAGTGTAATTCGTGCTTTTGAGATGAAATCTGAGAATTCTACACCTACCTCAGGTCTCATTGTTTTAAACAAAAGACGGTAACCTTCCTCAGACAGCTGATATCTCTTTATCAAAGCTGCCCTAACAGCATCATAATTGTCTTTGTCGGCCTCTTCAACAAAATATAACTTACTCAGAGACTCCCCTTTTAGATTTTCAGACAACTGATTCACATACTGTGATTTGTCAACATTATGAGATCGACAAGCCCGTTCAAATCTAGAAAGCCAAAATGTTATGTCATCACTGGTAGGGTTAAACGCTGGTACTTTGACCTTGTACACAAAGGGTTTACCATTACCACCAGATGCCTGATTAACATTACTCATACATGTCAATTTTAATTTCTCTAATTCAAACTCATGTTCTCTTATTGCTTTTCTCTCTTCAGCTTCTCTATCTAATCTTTTCTGTTCTGCAGCAGCTTCTAGTTTTTTCTGTTCTGCAGCAGCAGCAACTTCTAGTTTTTTCTGTTCTGCAGCAGCAGCAACTTCTAGTTTTTTCTGTTCTGCAGCAGCTTCTAATTTTTTCTGTTCTGCAGCAACTTCTAATTTTTTTTGTTCTGCAGCAGCAGCAACTTCTAGTTTTTTCTGTTCTGCAGCAGCTTCTAATTTCTTCTGTTCTGCCTCAAATCTCCTTTCCTCCACTTGCATCTGCAATTTCTTAAGTTCAGCAGCAGTATCAGCTTCTTTTTCTAATCTTTTTTCTTCAGCTAAGGCTTTCCTTTCTTCTGCAGCAGCTTTTTTTTCTTCTATTTGAAGTCTTCTCTCCTCAGCCGCAGCTTTTTTTTCCTCAGCAGCAATTTTTTTTTTTCTTCAACAGCAGCAGCAATTTTTTTCTCTTCTGCAGCTAATGCTTTGTCATATTGAGCAACAGCCCATTGTTCTAAGTCTTTTCCAGTCTTATCAAAAGATTTTCCTAGTGTAATGAAATAATCTAAGGTAGACATATTGTCTTCTTAAATCAGAAACCTGAAAAAGTAAATAAATTACTCTCTTTGTTAATGGGAGACAAGTCTATACCTTAGACTTAGTCTTAGTCCAAACTTGTATGGTTTACAATAACCAATGATAACTTGAGTACCTGTGGACAACAATAATTGTATCTCAAATACTGTGGGGACAAGCCTTACAAAGGTCTTGTATACCTCACTGTAATCAAAGATCACTTGAGTACCTGTGGAAAAAAAATATTTCCCTTTACCAATAACTTTGGGAGACAAGCCTTACAAAGGTCTTGTATATCTCAATGTAATCAAAGATCACTTGAGTACCTGTGGAAAAAAAATATTTCCCTTTACCAATAACTTTGGGAGACAAGCCTTACAAAGGTCTTGTATACCTCAATGTAATCAAAGATCACTTGAGTACCTGTGGAAAAAAAAAATATTTCCCTTTTCCAATAACTTTGGGAGACAAGCCTTACAAAGGTCTTGTATACCTCAATGTAATCAAAGATCACTTGAGTACCTGTGGAAAAAAAAATATTTCCCTTTTCCAATAACAATCAGAAAGTACTGATCTGTACTATACTATCAGTGTATACCACTATACGTCATATGTCAACTAAAGACATTACAAATGACAAACAAGAAAAGACAATCTGAAAACATTTGCAGAGATCAAATTAAATTAAATAGGGGAAATGAAAAAAATGATCACAGAACCTGTGATGATAACTGCCATAAGATAACAAGACAAATAACGCTACAGTGTATAAACATAAGGGTGTAAAAAACTGAAATGAAAGGAAAGATGAGACCTACAATTATACAAACAAATCAAACAAAACTAAGGAACACAAAAAATGTTACAAATACAAATATGAAACAGTCGTCACAACTAACCAAATATTTGCAAACTATGTTGCAAGCAAATTTCAATTAAGAAATTGCTCCCTATCGAACGCCAGAACAAGACCAATATTACTCGGTATTTCCTGTTCTAGTCACACAGAATATAAACTAATTTAATACACAACAAATAACATGTAAGCATAAATAGCATATAGCATACAATATCATTTTATGTCATGAATGGAATGTGTTGCCAGTATAGTGTTGTAAAGTAGGCACAGTTTATTTAAATAATACTAACTTGCCACTTTATTCAGTAATAGACTTAAGTTTAAACTATTACACTGTCAATTTTTTCTCTGTTGAGCATATGAAGATCCCACGATGAACTATGCACTTTATTCAGCAACACTGCGATTCTTCTGTACATTGAGAAATGTCAACAATATTGCTCCAGATATTTTCTACACTTGATACCACTGTCCTGTGTAATACTGTCTGTACAGCGAAAAACTGTCAACAAGTGCTGACCTAGATACAGCATCCTATCGGTAATACAGGTCAAGCTGTCCTACTGGTGTTGATGTGTTCAAACAAATGTTCTTTCAGCTGTAAACTGTGATTCTCAACACAAAACTGCGTAAGCTGGACCCAGGAATCTGGCTCGCCACTGTAAAGACGTTATTTCTTACTACACCTGTAGTACACCACTGTAAAGTATCAGTCTGTCTGCTCTGTAAGGAAGAGTGGTGTGTTGTTGAGATCAGGCATGCTCCAGTCTACCCAGCTGTAAATGGGTAACTCACCCTAGTCCTGAGTTAGGGAAGGCAAAGGCTCCAGGGGAAGCAGGCCCTAAACTTGGTCACTTCAGCCGACGCAGGATGGTGTATGTATGAAGTAGTAGTGTAGAGTGTGATTACCGCGAATGGTGTACTGTTCGTGTGCTGACCAATATAATCACTCATACACATGTGTCTACAAGGCACCAATGCAGACTGCTGGAATCTTAGTTTACTCAATTTATTCAGACGTACACACTGGGACATACGAGTACATCAGGCTTTGTTGACATAACAATTTGTAGGTATACATAGCAGATCTGAAGTCATGACACATGCAGAAATAATGGGTAGTACATCAAAGTTCAATGTCATGATACATCATCTTATGAAACCACGAAAAGGGGGTTTCTAGCAGGATTGAGATCTCTCTGTCACTGTCCGATAATAAGATAAATAATCTGTTCTCTTGGCAGTGATCAAAACAGACGATGACCGAAATCCAACATGGCTACCTTCCTGAGTTGTCGTTCACTCATTCATAGGAAGAATATCAGCCAAAGTTAATTTACAATGGATATATAAAGGATTTCATGAATGGTTCCATGCAGCACTACGGTGATCAGGTTAGTTCACGTAGCCATAACCGCTGCAGGAAAATCTGTCATCTTCGTCGATACAAAACACGACACTAGCATATCGAAGCACCCAAAAGTCAAGCTAGGCCTAACCGACGAGAGATCATCAAAAATACGAGCTGGGTTTACCTGGAGTCCGAATCATCTATATACTGACATAAGGAGAGTCTCTAACACAAACTATCGTAGAGACACTATCTCCTCCAGAAGAAAAAAACCACTTCGTAAGACATTTTTTCTTGACGAAGGGACCAGCTCTTGAAAAACGTACCCCGCCATTCTTAGCAGTACATCGGAACTCATCACGACTTGTTAAGACAACTCATACTTCCGCTAACAAGAATCTAGTCCCTCATACCCATCCAAAATATACAATATAGGACTGATTCTACTTGTACTAATAATATGTAATACATATGAATTCAGGCCATAAACACAATAAGCAAATTAATATATTTTCTGGCCCTAAAATTAAGTACAAACGCAAGCGTACTATTCTTGCGCTGGATCGATATCCAGACCGATTACTCCTATAATCAAAAGTGTGAATCAAACATGGATTATCTCGCTTTTACAATAAACAGCATTTTCATACACAGATGGATGCATGTCTATATTTTTCCCATATTAAATAACCATATCGATTTTTTAACGAAACAACAAAGAAACTTGGCTGAACAGACGGGCCATGGGAAACACTGGGAAAGAGGTTTACAGACATATGTCCGGTCCTGATCCTAATGACAACATTGGCCATCTTACAGGGATCAGAGCACCATTTTTAGGCTCAGAACACACCTTATACCACTCAACAGTCCTGGAACAGAATCAAACCACAACACTCTCCAGAGTGCCAGCTGTGTAACTACCCCTACAAAACTGTTGACCACCACCTCTTTGAGTGCCCAGCACTCGATGATGTTACGAAAACGCTCCTTCCTCTGAGGCCAAATAAGTGGAAGATCTTTTACGGAGAAACAAATCTACTTGCGAAAACATGCAGATACCACTACATGGCATTAGGCCTAAGGGTGAGAGCCCAAGCGCTGCTGGATCAATAACAACAAGCGCTAGTGGAACAAGCAACGAGAAGAAGACGCTGGAGATGGAGAGGACACACATTGAGAAAACCTGTTGATAGCTTTACCATCAGGGGCAGAAAGTAGATGAAGACCAAAGAACACATGGAGAACAGAACAGGAAACAGACATGAAAGAGATGATGAAGACACAGGAAGACCTTGAGCTGATGGTACGGGACAGGAAGACTTGGCATAAGTCTGTTGAAGGACTATGCTCCGTTGGGAGCTGAAAGTTGGAAGAAGGAGAAGAATAGAATGATGTATTTTCTGTTTTTTTCTAGTGAATGTGGCAAAGTAAAGGTAGTCCCGTGGAAAGAACTTGAGATGATGGCAGGAGGACTTGGCATGTGTTTGTTGAAGGTCTATGCTCCTGTGGGAGTGGAGGGTTATGAATGAATGAAAGGTAGTCCCAAAGCAGATACTGCCGTAGGGGAGTGAAGTGTTAGAGACTTCACTATACTAGGTCCAGCATCGAGAGGTGGGGTGACCAGTTCCCTTCCTCGCTGCCTTTTCCTTCCCTAACTCAAAGAGTTAGATAGACTGGAGAGTGTCGGTACCATGACACGAACCCAGCACCTTTGCCACGAGAGATCAGCGCTCTAACCACTCTGTCAATCGGACAGCGAATATGGCACCAACAATGAAAGCGAATACCAAAACTAGATTTCTTCTTTACTTGTTATATTATTTTAGGTTCAAGAACATAATGCAACGCTCAATAGAAAGTTTATCATTAATAGAGCTATGTTTTAAACAAATTACTATACTAGTTAGATTGGTTTCACGGATGATCTAGTTATTAGAAGAAACGCGATGAGTAAGTAGGCACGTCCACTATTCATCATCAGACACTCTCTCCTTTCAATTACAATATACAGCCGCGGTTTATTATTTCCTTTCTGAAAATGAAGTTATTTCCCTCTTACTGTACATTATTGTGATTAGCATAATAAAGCTGTCTCGGTTACTGCCGATGACAACTTGAAAGGTTTAAAATGTACCACGAAAGGGAGCTGCATACTATCTTTCAGCTATCTACGATGAGTGAAACGAGCATAGTATAGATTGTGAGCTTACACATAAATTGATATGTTGCAGACAATTTATGTGTTTTATTTATTTACTGTTCATAGTCTTAGGGTTCCCTCTTTCAGATTTTGAGCATGAGAGATTTGAAACTGCGACAAAGATATAAACATTATGGCAATTAAATAAAAGTGGTGTTAACATAAAACTAAAAATAAATAAATAAAAACTCACCCGAGGCAGGTCTCTGATCTGATTGGAGTCTACATAAAGTTCCTCTAGCGTCCTTTCCTTATTGAAGACTTCGCCGGGCACATCGTACAGACTTGAGTGTTTATAATCAAGTACTCGGATTTCATCCTCGATTTTTGGTCTTAGGCAAGGGCATTTCTTTGCAATGCCCGCCATTTCTCGCAGCATTTACACTGTCGAAAATTATAATACACGGGTAAACACAAAAAGGAGACATGTTTAAAAACCTGCGTGAGATAACATAAATCTTTCACTACAATCAGTCAATCGATACCTTGGTTCCTTCTGTACACACACCAACAACTTACCTGATTCAATTTTGGGTTGCTTTCTGTCCCTTTTCCGAACTTAGTATTTACTTTCTTATACCCAAAAACGAAATCCATTTTGCATATCAACACATAGAAGCTATTTCCACATCAACACATAGAAGCTATTTCCACATCAACACATAGAGGCTATTTCCACTGGGTGATATACTTTTTAATTTTTCTTTTTATTTATTTTCTCACCTCTCGCCTTCTTTCCTTTCCCTGACGAAGGCCTTGTGACTGCAGCGTAGGCAATTTCCTTGTCTTTTGTCCTAGCAGAACACATTACCTTTCATCTTTTTTTTTTCTTTTTTAAAAAATAAACACACGATTTCTTTAGTGCAGTGATTTTCAAATTATGGGTCGAGACCCAACATTGGATCGCTGTAAACACTGTGATTGGGTCGTGTCCTTATGTTTCCTTTACTCGTTGTGTTAAACGGCGTGCGTTTGGTTGAACGACTATTATTAGTTTTTAACTTGTTAAGTTTCGTACATGGGTCCACCAGCTTCATCAACTGTGAAATTTGGATCGTGGTCGTAATAAAAAAAATATATATAAATTTGTAACACAGGCTTTTAATGCACTAAAAAGGTACAAATAATTTTTCAAGGAGTTTATAGCTTGCAGTCAAAAAATGTTACATCAAATTGACAAAAAGCGTGGGGCGCTTAAGCGCTTATCATATATTTTATCCATAAGTGTCTAATGAAGAAAACAGCAGAAGTTAATTTCATGTAGAATCTGCGCCCCAGGGTTTTTGTCAGTTTGATGTTACATTTTTCGACTGCAAGATATAAATTCCGTGAAAAATTATTTGTGGCTTTTTAGTGCATTAAAAGCCTTTTGTTTAAAATATTTTTGTTTATATTTTTTTTATTTTCTTCTTTTTAGTGTTATTTTGTTGTTTTTTGTACATTTAAGTCAAATGTAATCGATCCGCTAATGACATCAGTTTGCGATAAACGAGTCCAGAGCACAGGAGTCGGATTTCATTATTCAGTATATTACACGGAAAGTTAATGTTTTTTTTTTTTATTTATTTAAAAAAAAAATTTGATAAGAGTTGTAAATTACATTTTTTAAATGTAGTTGTTAGTTGTGTGTATGTCTGTGCACGCCGTGCGATAATGTGTGTGTGTGTGGAGGGGGAGGGAGGAGAAGTTTCAATATTTATCTCAAGAAAGACAATCTTGTTGGAAAGAATACATCTAGATTATTTGCAGTTATCGTCCATTTCACTGATGAAACAATACAAACAAACAAAAATTAATATTAATTTTAACGTTATTCATTTTTTACGACTGATATTGTCATCGGAAATACGCAACTATGCCATGTTTCAGAGCTATTGCTCATCTGGAAGTGATCGAAAAATCGATTGCAAGATTTGAAGGTGACATACGTTGCAAGTTAAAGAAAAGTCTGTAAAAAGTCGAAGACTACTGCTTTTGTGTGTTATTGTTTTTACAAACGCATCTTTTTTCATTCTTACAGACAAATGAAATATACATTTTGTTTTTTTACTTTATCACAAAAACAGTTCAACCAACGTTACGAACAAGCAGATCATCTTTAGAGAACAGACGGAAGAAAACTACATACACGGCTAACACACAGATGGAATTTAAAAAAAAAAATAATCAAGTCAGACACAAAATGAACTCAAATATCGAGCCTGTCCTGTTGTAGAAACACAAAAGGTCAAGGTAGTCCCATAGCAGATACTGCCGTAGGGGAGTGGAAGTGTTCAAGACTTCACTATACTAGGTCCAGCATCAAGAGGTGGGGTGACCAGTTTCCTTCCTCGCTGCCTTTTCCTTCCATAACTCAAGTGCAAAGTCAGGTTTCAATTTACAGCTGGGGAGACTGAAGCGTGTTGATACCGTGAATCAAACCCGGCACCTTTGCCGCGAGAGACCAGCACTCTAACAACTGTGTCAATCGGACGCTCAGAATAGCTCCGAATCGGAGAGATTACCGAGAACGATTACGACGACAACGAAGTTACAGGCTCTCATAAATGAATGCTTGTGTAAAGGGTTATTGAAAAGTTACTTCCTATTTTTAAATGTTCATATCCTTCACTTACATCCATTGGGTATACACGAAACAAATATCAAATTAATGAGTAATAACTGCCATTTGACAAATAAGATTTATAGTTTTTTTTTTCCCCTGGAAAAAAATAGAATCTAAAATATCCAATAAACTGACGTTACATGAGACAACAAAAGTTGCTACCCGCTATGACATCGTGTGTCTGAACAAACCGGAACTCACGGTGAGGTTAATGATAATGTGACGTATCATTTCATGTAATAAAACGGTAGTTAATCATTTTGATCCCGATGTTTGTTTCATATAAATTAGTTGGATAGGACATGATTTTTCAATCACCCTGATGAATGGAAACAAGTGGTATGGCAAGATGACAATCCTGCAGCCAATGGAAAGAACCAGACAAACGCAAAAGGAACACGTGATGCGCAAATTGATGCGTGATGATGTTGGGTAGAACACTGTCTAAGAGAAAAATGGGTATGCTTAAGGGTGAGTGGCAATAATGTCACAGGAAAATAAGTCATTAAAAAAGTCAATTTCCATTGCGCTTCCTACGGATCATGGAGCCATCCCTTCAGATGGTAATTCCATGAAGTTAGACCATGTGCCGTCACATATTCTGGCAGTAGTGGTTTCTGTGGCAAAGTAGTGAAGTTGCCAGCTCCGTCTTCTTCTTCTTTGATCCTTAGCCGCCGACCGTCAAAGCAGTCAGTGGCCATCACGCCTAGTGGCGTCTTGTAGGGCAACAACAAATTGATTCCACTTTGCTCGGTCGGTGGCCATCCGTCGTACAGTGGCCCCAACTCTGATTCATGCCGCCAGCCATGAGTATGTTATTGCCAGCTCCGCGCACAGCCTCGTGCTAGTTGTCTCGTGCCACATGTTTGAGGGTACAGTATTTCTATTCTTTCTTTGCGTTTTCAGAGACCCACAGGGAACGAGATGGAACTATGAGAAATAAGGACAATATAGACGTCTTCCACAATTGACTGTGAGACAGAGAAGTAGATCAAAACGTCAGAGAGAAGTTGAATAATGTTCGATGGATTAACTGTTCAAAACGTAGAATTAGAAACATCTGCAACCAATTTTTTTTTTTTTTTTTTTCAAAATGTGAGACAGAGAAGTTGAACCATCTTCGACAAATTTATTGTTCGAAACATTAGACAGAGAAGCAGAAACATCTTCGACAAATTTATTGTTCGAAACATTAGACAGAGAAGCAGAAACATCTTCGACAAATTTATTGTTCGAAACATTAGACAGAGAAGTTGAACAATCTTCGACAAATTTATTGTTCGAAACATTAGACAGAGAAGTTGAACAATCTTCGACAAATTTATTGTTCGAAACATTAGACAGAGACGTTGAACCATTTTCCATAATTTATTGCTCAAAACGTGAGACAGAGAAGTGGAAACATCAACAATTTACTGTTCAAACGGGAGACAGAGAAGTGGAAATATCAACAATTTACTGTTCAAAACGTGAGACAGAGAAGTGGAAACATCAACAATTTACTTTTCAAAACGTGAGACAGAGAAGTGGAAACATCAACAATTTACTTTTCAAAACGTGAGACAGAGAAGTGGAAACATCAACAATTTACTTTTCAAAACGTGAGACAGAGAAGTGGAAACATCAACAATTTACAGTTTAAAAACGTGAGGCAGGGAAGTCGATGAAACGTCTGCAAAAACCATATGTTAAAAAAAAACGACCTGCAAATGGTAAATACACCATAACAGTTACCGTAATTAGTTCAGAATACACCATAACAGTTAATTAGTTCAGAATACTCCAAAAACGTTGTCAGTAATTCAAAAGATGTGTGATATAATGGACCTTATACCAAATCAATATTCCCGGCAATGAAGAGGTTGACATAATGGCAAAGGAACATGGAAGGCTGCCCAAACTTGATTCAAGCCTAACGTTTGAAGAAGGTCAGCGTTTTATTAGAAGCAGATACAAATGGTAAGCAGAGCGTCAAAGCCCAAGAAATATAGTGCATATTTCCAGCTCAGCAGAAGTGAACAAATGGTAAACTTCAGACTCCGCACGGGCCACAACAGATTGGGATACCACCTATACAACACGCTAAATATAATATATAGGAACTACTGATGGCGCCGACAAAATAAATGCTGAACATCTGCTGTAAATGTGCCCAACATATGATGTTCAGAGAAAGCGCATACGACCGTCAGCAGTACCATTCCTGGAAGAAAAAAAATTCCTACGAAGATAACAACAACCTAAAGCGGATCACTGCTTTCTTTGAACATATTCAAGCTAACGCCTGAAAGTGTATGAAGGAGACACGATACAGCGAAGTCAAAACACCTGGTAGGATTTATAATCCAAATCCAAAAGCTATCAAAACAAACCTGACGTCTGGCTCTCTGCCACAACAACCGGAACTCGTTTAAAATGGTGTGGTGACACTTGTCAATGCTGGAAACGGTATCCATTAAGTAAACTTTGCAGCAACTACGACACATTATTATCCAAAACAACTTTCTGTTTAAGCATGTGGTTAGCAAGCCTCAAGGACCAGTGGCGGTTCATTCTTAAGGGTCAATGGGACCCATCCCCATCAGAACTTTGAAAAAAAAAAACGTTTCATGTTTAGTAGTGACATATAACAAGTCTCGGTAGATATATTAAGACCGATGTGATTCTAATATGACCCCCACCCCCCCCCCCCCTTTTTTTTGTTGTTGTTGAAGATCTCTCTCTCTCTCTCTCTCTCTCTCTCTCTCTCTCTCTCTCTCTCTTCGAATACTTTATTAGTTCTGATTACATGCCCCCCTAATCAGATTATCTTTTCTTATAATATCAACAGAGGTTCTAATGACGATGTTTGTACTTTTCAACATATTTTATGTCATGTTTATAAGTAGTTAATGTTAATATGAGTGTGCTATTTTATTTTACTTTAAAACGTTGAATTCCTTGACAGTGATATGTAAAATGCATATGGGAATAAATGAATTCAGTATGAAAGGTGAGAGAAAGGAAGGGAAGAATGTCAGACGGGCCTGTGTGCCCAATTCTCAACCCTTTGAAAATAAAGTTCGTTCGTTCGTTCTCTCTCTCTCGCTCTCTACCACCAACTCTCTCGCTGCTATTCTGTCACATTCCTTCTTCTGTAATGCGCCGGCCCCTATCCTTTCTGAACTCGGAGGATGGTTGAGAGCCATTTCCAAGACTGCGAAGGAGTTGTTTGACGAAGTTTACGTTTCACGAATTGTGGCCTCCACAACGGTGGGAAAATATGCTTAAAGGTGCATGAGCAGAATAGATCTGTGGGGATAATATACGCGGTCCCCAAGATAATTAAAATTGACTGCAGCTTTAATTCATTTCGTTATTTTCTCTGTGACATCTTACCCTCACTCCTCTATGTCAATATTAACCGGTCATTATATTATTTTTCTCCTCAATCTACCGATAATTATCTTATCCTCGGGTTGACACTCCCTGTGACGGTATTGCCTCCCCTGCTTTGCAGTAGTGGTGCACCAGTGGCCAAAACTCAAGAGTATCTAAAATGGGCTTCAAAGGTATCTACGTTCGCACAAGATTACTATTGGCAGAGATGTAGATAGAAGGGTGATGACACTTCTATTATACAAAGGGAGTATTCACAAGATATTCAGAATAAGCAAGAACAATACTGCTTTGGCTGAGTATGTTAACTCTGTAATTCTGCCGACGCTTTTGTGAAAGATTTAAGCACTATTAATTTCAGCTCGTTTAAGCCCCCACCCCTGATTTACTCAGTGGAATTTTATTATTTTAGTATAGCTCTGTTTAGAGTGTGTGAAGTAATTTGACTGAGACAAACATGCAGTAACTTTAAAATGATTAAATCGAAATTAAATTTCTTACATTACAAATAACAAAATTTAATAATCACTTTAGGTTTTAACAGTTGGAAAATAATTTGAATATTTATGGATCAAGAAAAGTTATCATCACAGTCTTTAGGGAATGTGAGATGTTACAATAAGTTCAAGTGGCAGCATATATTTTAACTTAGCTGCCAATGACGGTTCTGCCCCTTCTTATGGGTTGGTTCTTTTCACTCTGCTCAAGCTCGTCTCTGATCAGGGTTGTCGGGGGTAGCTCGTTTCGCAGAAATGTCAAGGAGAGTCTACCACGTGGGTCCTTCGTCTTAAAGCTTATGCCACGGTTCCCTTCTTGTTCCAGAGATGATACTTTCTGCTGGTACCACCAATAACTATGGTAAAATAATAGAACGAAACGCTCTTCTGAGTAAGGCGTTTCTCCCCCCCCCCCCCCCCCCACCACAGTTATGGGTTCCGATCTTTCCATACCACCATCCCACTTACTCAGGCTTTACCCTCGATGAGAATTAAATTTGGGACCCAAGACGCATCAAAAGTGAGGAATGCAGTAAGCGACCCATAGCTTGATTGCCTGCGTCAAGGTCAGCGAACCAGAGCTGACCAAGACCCTACTCCACCTCCATGTGGTGGTCCTGGAAACAGGCTGCATCACTGCAGTCTGACTGAGGAGTAGAGATCGAAGAGGGAAGGCAAACCCGGTCCCAAAAAATGCCGCGCGGAAGTCGGATGTGTCGGCCGAAAGGCGCAAATACCGCAGCTTCGCTGTAAACGGACACAACGCAACCAACGTCCTTTTCAGGACGAACGAGGAAGAGGAAGAAGAAGAATTAAATTTCATTCCTCGGGATAAAACTTTCTTTACATTTAAATAGAATAGCTTTCATAGTTACTTTATATTTAAATGAAAAGGTTAATAATACAGATAGAGTCTGTTTACATATACATCCACACCGATTGAAAAGTGTTCACAATTTAAATTGAATATGTTTTCATTTATGTTTTACACTGATTGAAAAGTTTGAAACTTCCATTACTTTCAAATGAATATTTTCACATAGACATTTACACTGGTTTAAAGCTTGAAAACTTACATTAATTTTGAAGTGAATATGTTTATAGGGACATTTACACTGCTTTGAAAATGTAATTATTATACTTAGAATGTACATCATTTCTTTCATCTTTCCCTCCCTGCTCCATAGGGAACCTGAAACTACTTTTTGCTTTTAGTTCTCTTTACGAAACTTGCAATAAAGCAATCACCAGCCCGTGCAATGGTGGTTCATGAATCATCATTCTATACGCTGAAGTTGCCAGCCTCAAATGACTTTGACATCCAATAGCGAGTTTCACATATTAAACTTCACATGGTAATATATATATATATTAGTTCACATGTTAGTAATAAAATATGAAATGTAAATCACAACTTACGCCAATCCTGACTCACGGACTTGTTTGCTCAGTTGAATAAAAGAGACTTGTATCGGCCTCTTACACGCGTCTGGGGTGTCGTTACTTTAATAAGTTCCCTCTCTGACTTCGTGTGTGGTCCTTCAGTTTCCTCTGTCCCGGTTTCCTTGTTTAAAATGTTAGAGATTTCCTGGGCTATATTGTAAGTCCTGATAAATACTCCAATAAAAGGTGTCCGGTATTTTAAGAAGGAATTCTGAATTATAATTCTTCACTGTAGCAGTCTGGTGTCTTGGCGAGCGATTTCTCAAGTGAAATAGCTTGAGAAATTGATCAGATTATATTCCCTGCCTTCCCACGCCTTCGTTTGTTATGAGCTATAAAAAAACTCCAATCATATTCAAACAGGCGGGTTATGGGATAATTTCAAAATATTTCGACATCGGATAAATTTGAACGTAAGTCAGAGGTCAACTCTCCCATATATGATAATGAGATGTCCGATGCCCTTGTGTACAAACTTCCAAACACACCGGTAACCGCATATGACCATGTGTTCGAGATGTAGCAATCTTACTTTTATCTAAAGTAATCTTGTCATCCATGTTTTATCGGTGATTAAGCCGATAGCGCTGGCCGATGTACGTGTTAATCTGGCGCGCCTATAGCCAACAAACCTGGGCAGCGCCAAGCAAATGTGATTATTATCATCTACAGGGAGAGTCGAATGATTTGATAAAATCAAATATCTGCTACTTAGCAAAAAAAAATAACGAAGAAAGAAAAGTACGACAATTGAGAGCAAATAATAAAAATCAGTACCAGAAATGTTCCGATACTGCCGGAGTGAAACAAAGATTGATAGGGGCCACCCCGTTTTGTCACACTCCCCGAAAACCGCCATGTATTTTACCAGCTTGGCGCATTCCTGACCTATTTATCTTTTCTTTGTGGACAGTCGGCGGTTAGCGAAGGCGTGGGACGGTACCATATTGACCCCTGTTTGTTCACCGGCCGCTTGTTTACGCAAGACGCAGACAGTAGAGATATTTATTTTAATAGATACGAATGAAACTGTCTATCACTCCATTAGGGTTGTGTAATCCTTACCGCTCATGTGGTGGATGAGACTGTAAAACAGATGGTCGGATTAGCTAGAAATAGTAGTTTTATATCATTATGTATATTTCAGATGTCAATATTCTATTTTCAGCTTGATGTAAATATAATTATAAGTAATTGGCATTATTTCGCTCTCCGAACCCACTTTCATCCGACTCGAGGGTCTGAGATTTTATGCTCGCGCATTGGGTAAAATTTAGAGGAAGATGAAATGGTGGTGGAAAGCGGAGGTCGCCTGAAGCTTACATCAGGAGACATATGAGAGGACGCATCCGCCATGTATACAACCAGTGCGCAACAGGAAAAATTAGCATTCACACCCTTCGACATTTGCTGAGGGAGACTGAGCACCTATGGCCTGCTAGAGAATGATACTGCAATAGATGAATCATCAAGGTTAAGACTGTTGGAATTTGGCCTCAAACGTAAGGCTAGCAGAGATGGGCGTATGAGAGGATGTATCCGTCGTGTTTACAACCAGCGAGCTACAGGAACAGTTAGCATTCACACTCTTCGACATATGCTGATGGAGACTGAGCACCTATGGGTCTGCCCGGAGTGCAATGATGTCAATTCTTTATAACAATAACAATATCTCTGACAAGAGTAATCTTGAGCGAAAGTTGTTACCCTCAGAAAACTCATCCGTTTTACTCCAATGTTTAGGCAATCGTGGACCACTAATGCAGAGCAAGAGAGAAACCCGCGACATGGTGTTTCTGTTGACGCGGCTGTTTTGTTTATTTAATTAGTGTTAACAAAACACGCAACTACAGAATTATGTATATACATCCCCGCCGGCCAGAACTCACTAGAGCCGCCACTGTCACCGACACTAAACAATGCGCCCAGAATTATGAGAGCTGTCCCGGGTTGCGTTCTCACCTTTCCCCCACCCACCCCTCCCTGCTAATCATGGTATCTACCTTGTTTTCCATTCCAACAAGCCATTTATGTTGAATATGAATGAAGGAAGAAACAGTACGCTGGAATGTATTATTTAAATTTGTGGACTGTGGGCGCACTAAAGAACAAAACTTCAAACCATTCAACATTAAAACGAAAACAAACAAAAATCTCTCCAGCTCCCATTGATATTCCCGGCGAACGTGGATAAGGGGGTCTTAACAGTGCCAGAGTGTTCCGGTAAGAGGCGCTAGATCACACCACCTCGTCAGGTTTTCAATCAATTCAAGTCGTCTAAGGCGGCTAAATCCCCGGGGGTCTGGTCTTTGATGAGACAAAGAAAGAATAGGACTCCTTCTCCCACTGGCATGTCGTAAAAGGTGACTTAAGATGAGGTTAAGCATGGGGGGTGGCAACCTCAGCACGTTAAACAAATTGTTACAAAACCTATTGCTGCAAGAGAACATGAAGGTTTTGAGGCAGGTTTTTTTACAGAGGGGCCAACTGTAATGGTAGCTCCTTGCTGCAAACGGAGCGAGGATGACAATGATGATGAAGGTGGATACTGGATATTTTTTTTTACCACCACTCCGTAATGATGATGATGAAGGTGGATACTGGATATTTTTTTAACCACCACTCCGTAATGATGATGATGAAGGTGGATACTGGATATTTTTTTAACCACCACTCCGTAATGATGATGATGAAGGTGGATACTGGATATTTTTGTAACCACCACTCCGTAACGATGATGATGAAGGTGGATACTGGATATTTTTTTAACCACCACTCCGTAATGATGATGATGAAGGTGGATACTGGATATTTTTTTAACCACCACTCCGTAATGATGATGATGAAGGTGGATACTGGATATTTTTTTTACCACCACTCCGTAATGATGATGATGAAGGTGGATACTGGATATTTGTGTAACCACCACTCCGTAATGATGATGATGAAGGTGGATACTGGATATTTTTTTAACCACCACTCCGTAATGATGATGATGAAGGTGGATACTGGATATTTTTTAACCACCACTCCGTAATGATGATGATGAAGGTGGATACTGGATATTTTTTAACCACCACTCCGTAATGATGATGATGAAGGTGGATACTGGATATTTTTTTAACCACCACTCCGTAATGATGATGATGAAGGTGGATATTGGATATTTTTTTAAACCACCACTCCGTAATGATGATGATGAAGGTGGATACTGGATATTTTTTTAAACCACCACTCCGTAATGATGATGATGAAGGTGGATACTGGATATTTTTTTAAACCACCACTCCGTAATGATGATGATGAAGGTGGATACTGGATATTTTTTTACCGCCACTCCGTAATGATGATGATGAAGGTGGATACTGGATATTTTTTTACCACCACTCTGTAGTAACTGGTGACTCCGATAATCCCTGCCAATCTACAGGTGACTGAAAAGTCAATTCTGATTTTTCAGTTTTTATTTCCTCACTTGTATCCATTAGATTTACAGACATTCCTCGATAATATGGCGGGTTATGTTCCTGACCACCGCTGTTAAGCGAATATCGCCTTAAAGTGAATGACAACCTGTTTTTCACTTGCCACTGCATATAAAAGCCTAAACACATGTATACACTATCATTGATTAAATGCGCAATAGAGCTAGGCCTAAATAAACGATGCAAAAGTAGAAATAATAAATATTTTTTTTAATGCTACCAATTTTTTGCTAACCTTAAAAATATTTTCGTCTTCTGCTTATGGTGACTGGCGAATGAACATTTTAGAAGAAGTAGTTATTGAAGGAAGGCTGAATGAGATAACGGGCGCCGTACAAGCGAAGCGTTCTAAAGCGAAGCGCCTTAAAGTGAGATGCGCCTGTAAATAAAACAATAAGCAGTCACTGTCATTTAACAAATAAATTTAATTTGTTATATTTTATATTCCCAGAAACAAAATCAAATCTAAACACGCCCGTAAACTTTTTTTTTAAATACAATTTTGCGTCGTTTTGATGAGGCCCGTCCCGTTCAACCTAGTCAGTTATATTAGGGCGCATGCCCAAATATAAAAAATCTTTAGGTTTGATAACACTGACCTATTTACGCCCGTAAACTGGCGTTACAGGGGACAACAAAAATAGCTGCTCGCTATGGAGTCATGTGTGGAACAAACTGGATCTCACGCGAAGTTGTAATGTTAATGTGTAATAGCATTTCATGTAAATCAATAGCAGTTAACTGTCTTTATTTTGATATTTGTTTCATAAAAATTGGCTGGATAGGAGTAATGAAATAATTTAAAAATAGGAAGTGTTTTTTTTTTTAAAATCACACTGTGCAATTGTAAGCTGGAAATATTAACGATATTTGGCCACTACTTTGTGGTACTTTTGACATTAATGGCAGTCCCATAGTAGATACTGCCGTAGGCGGGGGGGGGGAAGTGTTAGAGACTTCACTATACTAGGTCCAGCATCGAGAGGTGGGGTGACCAGTTCCCTTCCTCGTTGCCTTTTCCTTCCCTAACTCAAGAGAAAAGTCAGGTACCCAATTACAGCTTGGTAGACTGGAGCGTGTCGACACCGTGAATCGAACCCAGCACCTATACTGGCGAGAGACCAGCGCTCTAACCACTCTGTCAATCGGACGCACACTTGAGACATAGACCAATTAAGTTAGTACGCTGTAATGTTGTTGTTCCGATCCCCAGGTATTCGAGTTATTCACACTTTTACCCTTGCCGCAATTTGGGGGTTGGGGGGGGGGGGTAGGGAGGTCGTTTTGGGCTTTCTTGCAACCACAGAGGACTTCCCCAACTCAGCGGGCGGAGGTCACACCAGACCCACTAATTAGCGTGTGTGCAAAGCCAGGAAAAGGACCGTCCTCTACCCTGCAAGAATAACCTGAGTCATACATTTTCTTACTTTCACTCTGTAGTCCTGAAGAAAAGCGATTGAGATTACTATGCTGTAACAGCCAGAATACAGACCATTTTCTGATAACCATTCTGTAGTACTGAAGACGTAAACCATTTAAATTACTACGCTGTAATAACCGAAGACATACATTCTCTGACCAGCACTCTGAAGTACTGAAAGCATAAATGACGTAGATATCTGGGGACGCAGGCATTTCGTGACCACCACTTTGTAGTACTGAAGACATTAACAATTTTTATTACTACGCTGTAATATAATTGGGGTCGGACATTTCCTTACTACCAATCTGTAGTATTGAAGGCATACATGATTCTGATTCCTACGCTGCCATAACTGGGCACATAAATTTCCTTACTACAGCTCTGTAATAATAATAATAATAATAATAATAAATTCTTTAAGCACCAAACACGGCGCATAAGGCAGAAACCAGTGCTCTCCAGGTTGTTCGTTGTGACGCCACTCCTCTTAGCTCTTGCACATTATTTAGGCCCAACGTTCTTCCTTCTCTTATTATTGTTCTTCTGAGTGTTTCTTTTGGTCTTCCTTTTTTCCTCTTACCCTCAGGAACCCAAGTGAGCGCCTGTAGTGGTATTCTGTTGTTTTGCATTCGTAGGACATGACCGATATATGACCATCGTCTTTTCCTTATATAGTCGGAGACATATTTTTGCCTAGAGTCTTCTCTTATTTGTCGATTAGTCTTGAATTCTTTCCAACTGATGTTCATGAGTTTTCTAAGACATTTGTTCTCGAATGTATTCAGCTTGTTCTCCAATGATTTTGTTATTTTCCAACTCTCACAGCCGTATGTTAACACTGAGATAACATTTGAATTAAACAGACGAAGCTTGGTATGTATATTCAATGATCGTAATTTCCTAATGTTAGATAATCTATTGAAGGCGCTAGCTGCCAAAGCAATTCTAGTATGGATTTCTCTTGTTGTGTCACCATCCTGAGTCATTTTACTGCCTAAATAATTGAAACTTTCAACTTTCTGTAGTTTTTCCCCCGTTCAAGATGATATCAAAGGTCTCGTTAGAAAAGTTCATAGCTTTAGTTTTAGAGGCATTTATTTGGGAGACCTATTTTAACCGAGAGATGACACAAATTATTTACTGCTTCTTGGGATTGTCTGGGTGTTGAACTTAAGAATGCTAAATCATCTGCGAAATCCAGGTCCCCCAGGAATTTTCCATTTGTCCATTTTATACCTAATTGTTCATTGTGGGTATAGTTTCTCATAACCCAATCAATAGCTATTTCAAAAAGTAGTGGTGACATAATACAGCCTTGTTTCACCCCTGTTTCTACTGTAAACCATTCTGTATTCCCTTTATTTGTTCTAACACAACATCTTGCATTGTCATATAGCGCTTTGATTATATTCACATATTTTGTTGGAAAACCATAGATTGTAAGTATCTTCCACAATGATGGGCGGTGTAGACTATCAAAGGCTTTTTGAAAATCGACGAAGGTGATAATAAGTGTGCGATTGCATTTCCACTGATTCTTCTATAATTGTTCTTAGTGTGAATATTTGATCAATACATGATCGTTTCGGCCTGAAACCCGCTTGTTCTTCTCTGATCTTTTCGTCAGCATGCAATTTAAGTCTTTCTGACATCATGCAACATAATAATTTTCCAGGTACTGATAATAGAGATATACCACGCCAGTTATTACAGTCTGATAGATCACCTTTCTTCGGTAACTTTACAATAATACTGTCTTTCCATTGTTGTGGTGGTTGTTCTTCTCTCCATACTTCATTTATAATATCTAAAATTCTCAAGAGGTTGTTGTCATTAACTGCTTTAATCATTTCCCCTGAAATTTCGTCAACTCCAGCAGCTTTAAAATTTTTTAATCTTTTAACGGCTTGTTTGATCTCGTCCAGCGTGAATTCATCGCAAGTTATTGGCAAGGTGGTTGTGGGTGTTTCATTATTAAAATCAGGTGTTACTGTTGGTGGTGGTCTGTTTAGCACCTCCATGAAGTGCTCAGCCCATCTCTTCATTTGTTCTTTTTCTGTTGGTATTGAATTCCCTAATTTACCTTTCACAGGTGTTTCCATAGCAGTAGGCTGGTGACATAGTTGTTTTGTAATTTGATAAAGGCACCTGCTATTACCAGTTCTTGCAGCATTTTCAGCTTCTACGGCCAGTTTATTGATGAAATGTCTTTTATCTCTTCGAGTTTTTGTCTTCACTTCTTTATTTAACAAGTTATAAGTTAGTTTGCAAGATTCAACTGCATTATGTGTACTTGCCGCTAGTAGTTTAAGTTTTGCTGTTTTCCTTTCTTGTATTTTATCCCAAGTATCTTCTCTCATCCATTTTTTCTTTTTTATGTACTAGGTATCCGGTGGTCGCTACAGCTGCTTCTGTCATTGCTGTTCTCAGTTGTTCCCATTTAGTATCGATTGTCTTGGTGGTGATAACGTTGTCAATTTTGCCTAAAGCATCGAAATAGTTGTTCATTTTGACATTATATTCCTCCTTTATATCATTTGATTGCAGTCTGTGTACATCTATTCTTCTATTTTTATTCGGTAGGTATAACTTCTTCAGTTTAATTCTCAGTTTAGCTATGCAGAGGTTATGATCGCTTCCGATCTCTGCACCTCTGTATGCTCTGACGTCTTGAACTGATGAGCGAAATTTTGCGTTTATGCAGAAGTTATCTATCTGGTTCTTAGTTCTGCCATCAGGTGAATTCCATGTTATCTTGTGGATATTCTTATGTGGAAAGATGGTGTCTGCCACAACGAGGTTTGATATTTCACAAAGTTCTAGAAGTCTTTCGCCATTTTGATTCATACAGCCTATGCCATGAGTACCGAGATATCTTTGTACTCCATCGTTGTTGTCACCTACTTTGGCGTTAAAATCGCCCATGACTGCTATTATGTCATGCTTGGGTATTGTGTTGATGGTACTTAGAAGTGCTTCATAGAAGTCATCTGTTGTGGTATCAAGAGCGTCGTTAGTTGGTGCATAACATTGTACAATTGAGAGCTTGAAAAATCTTGTCTGAAATCTAGCTAATATTAGCCTCTCGTTAATAGGTACCCAGCTGATAAGCGATGCTGCTGCTTTCTGTGTCATTAAGATGGCTACTCCCTCTGTGTGACGATTATCATTACTACCAGAGTATATAATTTGCTTTTTTTCTTCTGAAATATATTTTATGCCCTTCCCCGTCCATCTACACTCGCTGACACCCAATATGTCCAACTTATAATTATCCATTTCTTTAATTACTTCTTCCAATTTTCCGTCTTGATACATAGTTCTTACATTCCAGTATACAATTTTAAAAATCTCCTTTGCCCCCAAGATATTAGAATGGGTCATGTTTACTGTCGAGCCTGGTTCTGTTTCGGTAACAATCGCTTGTTTTACGATAGTGACTTGTTAACTCTCTGAACAACCCTCCTATCCAACCGACCGATTCGAGGGTTTCGAGGTCAGTTATAGGAAAATATATATATAAACTAGTGGTTCCCAAAGTGTGATGAAATGGATCTGTGTGCCACCCCGCTCAAATTTCCCCGCTTGAAAATTAACTAGCGTACTCCAAAAATATATTAATAACTACCGCATTTGAAATTTGTCTCAAGGCCACCGTAAAATCAACCGCCAACAATTTGACTAAAGAATTTGAATTTTTCTACTACATCAAGTTAAAAAGGTTACTACCCCCAAACACCCCCCCCCCCCCTAATATTTATTAACGAACGGCGTAAAAATTAACAACCAATCGGATTGTTACCTCGTTTTATAGTGACGATAAAAATGTTGGTTGGAGTGAGAAAAATGTCTAATATGTGTTTTTACCAAAAATTAAATAATTTATTCCTCAAAAACTAAAGAGAATTAAAAGGTAAGAGATATCTGGAATTGTAGCGTTGATATTGATTAACATAATACCATAAAGATTTCCCATTAATAAAAACTATCTTGACGTAGAAAAACATTTATTTTATTAATATTTTTCAGTCGGGAAAAAGCACAATAAATTACTTTAAATTACACATGATGAAAACGGGGAGAAATAAAAAAAGGAAAAACCTATAGGGGTTAGATAGAGGACAGCTGATATTAAAAATCTGTCCCATAATATACTGAGATATATAACATATAAATAAAATCAGACGAGCGAACACACTGAACAACGCTCAGTGTTTATGGTCCAACATTAGTTGTTTTTTTTTTACGCGTCTTTTGATTCGCTGGTTAGAATTGATAACTTTTAACCCTGCTTGAATAGTCCGCCATTTGAGAAAAACTTAAGCACAGACAGGTTGAGAGCAGATGCAAAGCGTTGGTGACAAATGCCTTTGCCGTCTGGACGACACAGCAGTCTGGAATTAAGCCATTTACTGCTAGTCAATCCTGTGATTGTGTGATTATTCTTTACTTGCGATAAGATAAATAAGTATTAGTATTTCATTAGCATGTAACTGGCCACAGACTGTGTGCCATATTTTGTTGTTCGACATTGCCAGTTGGAAGAGGTTACGACAACCTAAGTAGGAAATGCCTAAGCAGACTTAGAGGGAAGTGAAACTAATTTGTGTTTGAATATTGCCATAAAATCTTACGACTGTAAGTCCAGAGGCCACTAGCAATCTTCTGCAGTGCCACAGTGTTCTAATGACACCTGAAAACATTACCTAGGATGTGTTTGAACAAAAAGATTTTTAACAGGTCACAGAAGAAAATTGTATACCCCAGCTGATTTTAGGGAGGGCAATCAATGCTTAAGGTGACAGGGGCGTTGCAGCCATATGGGAAGAAGAATGTAAACACAGGACGGAGTGAAGTCAAAGAAAATAGGGTCTGGTGCAAATGGTTCGCACACGTGACTGATCCCAGGTAATCTTAGTATTGATTAGTTGTGGAATTGTTATAGCCAGCATATAAAAGGGAGGGAATATCCTTTATTTTCAGGGTTATATTGTCTATTACTTGGTGATGGCAGGAAACCTGGTGCAGGCAGACCTTGTATACATTGAAGCCTCAGTAAAGCTGCATGCTGCATCGGTGGTCAGAAGACAACTCTTGTGTTGACTTTGCATAGTTGTGGTGAAGTGGGATGTTATAAATATTTATAGGGGACTTAGTGTACTGACTGAGATCAGCTGTGAAGGCATATATATATCTAATAAGAGTAGTGTATTATATATAACCTTACTTGCTGCCACATATGTATACCTCAGTCAGAATTATTCTGGAATAGTGTGATGACTACGTTATATGTCTAGGGTATGTGTATGATGAAGTGTAAGTCATAACAACAACAGACAGATAAACAATTTAATTTATTCCACCACACTTGACAACACTGTGACACTCACATACATAAAACACTCTATGAGGATATCTTAAAGGAGTCACTGATAACTTTTCAAATAACAATATGTATTCAGTGCTGTCATGAATGAATATGTGTCCTGATTCAAATACAAATGGAACCAGGAATCACAATCAATTTTAATTACAAGTTATATGTACAAAATTTCTCAATATGAATCTTGTAGTGACATGTATTTTTAATAGTATCCTATGTGTGTCAGTGGTGTAGTAGTAATATGAGGTAATACTGGTTTTGTTTTGTTCAAGCTCTGTTGGTATTTGTCATCATGACTTCAATAGTTTGTCTTTATTGGAACTAGTATTGGAGATGTTCTCAGTTCCTGATATTAAAACAATTAAATTCCCCTCTTGATTATATTTTACACTGTCATTTTAAGATGGGGGTACATAATGTTGAGCTCAGCTGGCCACATCAGCTTATCTTGCGTGATGGCGGCAGGAAAAGACTCCTCTGCTCGATTTCTCCCCTGTGCTCTGGAGACACCTCACTGATAGCTAAATGGACCAAGGAGTATGCTGTCCGACTCTGGATTCAGCAAAGCTCTGACCAGGTGCTGCTCAATAACTGTAAGACCACAGTCCCTGAAAACAAGAAGGATGTACCTTCTACTTCATAACTAATTTATACTCTCTTTCTACACTGAGCACAATACATCACAAACATTGAGTTCAGAGCGTTAGGCCAACTGTCAGCTTCATCTGAAATACTTTTTACCAGTATTTCCCTCCCTAATGGTTACTACGCCTCTGCAATTCCAGCATTATTTCTGTCTAATCAATAATCTAGGTGTCAGTGTACTGTTTGGCCATTCCATGCAGTTTTACTTCCCTCCGACACCTTCTGTTCAGGCTGGAGCATTATAGGCTTTACATCATGTTTGCTACTGAACTACACATATATACAGGCATAAATTAACAATTTACATTCAATTTTCATTAAAAGATATTGAATATTTCAAACCTACCACAATTCATGGAAATACACAGATACGTTGACTAGCAATGAATTCTGGCACAAATACTGGCACAAATTCCCATCTGCTTATGTTCCAGGCTTTTATTTAGCAAAAATATGAGCTGGCTTCAACGCACTGTTGCTTCATCAAGCTTATTTGAACTAGTGGTCTCGAACTAACGCTCTGAATTGTGTATATTCGCAGCTCTAACCAATGAAACCACGTCTCCACATCTTTTCAAAAAAATACCCCTTCTATTCGTTTCCCATAACAACGCAGGATAGTATTTATAGCCCGACCAATCGTGTTTAGTCTTATATTTGTTGCGCTCCAATCAATTAGGAGTTAACATGGTAGGCTATTTCCGTAACGTAAGGTTTTTTCAAACACGTTATAAAAAAATTTTAGGAGCAGAAATGATTTCATGCTGTCAGGCATCCCCACTATTTTATTTTGGTTATAATTTATTAATTCCTAGACTATTTGCGTAACGTTTTACATATTCTTTGTCAGCAAGCCCTAAGGATTCCAAATATACAAATTTAAAAGAGCTAAGTGGCTGCGTTCAAAATATGCAATTTCTTCTACCTCCTGTTTCGAAGATGTGCTGTCTGGGTACTGTAATGTTTTCAAACGTAAACCCATCTAATGTTATCTTTTCTAATAAGCGTTTTTCAGGATTTTAAAACCTAACTCTGGGAAGGGTAGTGAATTTTATCACTGTCGATTTGAAATAAAGTTAGTGCATGTGGCCTTACACGCGTGATGGCAGCAATTGTGTATCGCGCGACGCGTGTTTAGTGTTGCACGTGTTCGGCTTTATGCCTCTCCCTTCTCTCTATCCCTTAGTCCATCTGTTCGTTCGTTTTGGTAACGTAGTATAATTAATGTTAGGATTAATTTAGGTCATTACGCAGTGTGCCTCTCAATGTTTTTCTTAGAAATGCAATACCCGTTTTAATGTGTTGTGGAAACGCTTGTATTTATGCAGTGGCTTATATTTAACGTGGAAACGTTACAATTTGCAGACGAAGCATAAAACAAAGGGGGATTTCGAGTACATTCTTTGTGACAGCACTGTTATTTTACCATTGCTCTTTTCTTTATTAGAATTTATTTGTTAGGCTTTATATTTACCTGATAATTTATATATGTGGATTAGAATATTTCACGACACCTCCCCTCTTAAAACAGACATCCCATGTCAGTCCTTTATTCTATATACACATAGATAAATGTAAGTCAACTTGACTTTACTCTGCTGTGGTGCTATCATGGTTTTATGTAGTTGGGTCCATTCAGAGTAGGCACTACTCATGAAATCTGCCTCAGACTTCTACAACCAATAATATATTTCGGTTATGTTACTGAACAGCCGCAAGTTTGAATGCTTGTCTTAATGCTGCTTCGCAACCCGTATTCACCATTTCTCTTCTCTGTGTCTGCGCAATGGCATGTCCAGAGAACATTATATTTCCCTCAAAATGTAAGTTATGAGGAGATAACATATACCTGGTGATAGCAGAGTTTTCGTAGTGGATCCCATAATCTTCTTATTATCCTGTATGAAACATTCGGAATATCCTCAATCAAAGAGGCAACTCAGGGATTCATTACGTTCCTCCGAAATGTTTACATCCAACAATTTTCTCATCATTCTAGAGAAGACACTAGGCGCATTCTTCAATCCAAATGGCAATCTATTAAACTCATAGTGTCCTTCTGAGGTACTAAAAGCTAGGTATGGTCTAACCTCAGGCTTTACTGGAGTCTGATAATATCCTTTACTCAGATCCACTTTTGAGAAATATTTAGCTTTATTTAGTCTGGCAAACAGCTGATTTGTATCCGGCAATGGATCCACCTGTCCTTCTGTAATAGCATTCAGTCTCCTGTAATCTATACAGAGTCTATGTTCTCCAGAGGGCTTCCTTAAGAGTACAACACCGGAACTATATGAGGATTCACTGTGCGAAATAATTCCTTCCTTCAACAGATAGTCTATCTCTTCCTTCAAAGCTTTCTCTTTAGCAAACGGAATCGAATATGGTTTCATACATACAGGTGTGGGGTCTATCAGTTTCATATCATATTCCAATAGGTTTGTATGCCCTGGTCGGTCTGTTAACACCTCTGCATGATTATTTAGAACCTGTTGCACTCTCTCTTTCTGAGTTTTCGTTAAATGTGTACTGATTTTCACCTGTGCTGCTGTCTCACAGGGGTGTAATGGATATTCAAATGATGAAAGTGGTTCCTTTTTCATCTCCATGGCGATGGACAAGGTCACAAGTGTGTCTCTTCCTGATGTTCTCTTCCCAAATATTTCTTCAGGAGATTCACATGATAGATTTTTTCTTTCCCCTTCTTATCTATCTTATAATTTGTTCTAGACACCTTCTCTAGAACTGTATATGGACCCTGCCATCCAATTTGTAACTTATTCTGACTCCCGGGGAGAAGCAGTACCTTCTCTCCCACAGCCAAATTTCTGTCTTTCGCCTTCCTGTTATAATAGGCAGCATGTTTCTTCCTGGCTTGTTTCAAATTTTCATTGGCAAGTTTCCAGCCAGTTTTTAAACGAGTGGTCAGCTCATTCACATATTGGTATGAAGATGTAATGTTTTCCTCTGCCTTTTCATCAGTCCACGTTCTTAACAAAGCTACATATGGACCTTTAATTTTGTGGACCTATTTGTCCATGCACCGGTATGGTCTCTTCCACTCGAAGCTTTATAGTGATGATTTTTCTTCCCAGAATTATCATGCATAAAACGACCGCTACCAATTTTTCTCTTGGGGCCGTCTCCCCACTTAAAATTCTTGATGAGAGATTTCCTCTCTACATCTTCTTCCTCCAGTTTGTTTAAGTCCGATTGAGGGATTGTCGGCTTATCCTGGGGTAAGACATCTTTTTGCACTCTCCGCATAGTGGCCATTGTAAAACAGTTAAGTGAAGCTTGTCCGTGAAAAGGGGCTTCCCATTCCATTTGGTCCACCTTATCAAATCTATTTTTCTTTTTATTATCAGGCCTAATTGTGCCCCGTGGCGTGTCCAGGTCCTGATCAATGTTCCCACTTGTGGGTGTTCCCTCATGTGCTATGCTACACCTTTCTACAAAATTCTCAATGTCCCATCTTGCTTTAGGCCAATAATAATTGTGAGCCACCTTTTGAATGATGGTACCTATCTTCTCATGGTCCCCATCTGGTTTCACATGTAGGCTCCTTATTAAGTCTGCCCTATATCTTTTAGGAAGTACCAGCTGTCCCTGACCTTTGGATCTAGCTCCAGTCTTCCTATACATCAACTTGTTTTTCATGTAAAAATCTCCCTTGCCTGGAGTTGTATGACAAGTTGACAATTTCCTGAAACAAGGCTTGAGTGTTTTATCCCCAGCCTGTGCCTTCCTCATCTCTTCTGGAGTGGTATCTAACATAATATCCTCCTCCTGTCTTGAGGTCGACCTGACCTGAAGGGTTGCCATATACACAGGTTTCCTTCTGCAACGGTCAGTGTCATGATTGTCCATCTGACAATTCTTACACCACCTTTTTCCTTGGTTGAAAGATTTTCTTTCATCATATTTCCTTTCATCGAATTGTGGGAATTTATTTTTATTTTCATACTGTGGCCTATCAAATTGGTGCTTACCTTTGTTTTGATCCTTAGGATCAAATTTATTAAAGTTCTGTGGTGCCCTAAAGTTATCCACTTGTTTCTTTTTATTACCTGTTACCTCTGCTTGAGCTGCTTGATACCTTTCAGCAACATTTAGCAACTCACCCAGCCTCTCTGCACCTTGTTCCATGAGAAACTTTCTCAGGTCTGGAGCCATGGACTCTCTTAGTTGCTCTATAAGGACCATTTCCTTAAGATCTTGGGTTTTCCCCAGAGAAGTCCATTTCTCCAAGTATGTCTCTACTCGTGCAGAGAACTGGTGATAGGTTTCACCTGACAGTAGTTTAGCATTCCTAAATTTTTTCCTATAAAATTCTGCATTCTTTTCATATCTTAACAAAAGAGCCTGCTTTAGCATGTCATAATTTTCCTGATCACCTCTGCTCATTTTTGCAAAAACTTCTTAAGCTGCCCCACGAAGTCCTTGAGATAACTTTAAGCTCCACCTTTCTCTCTCTAACCCATACGTGGTAGCTAATAGTTCATACCTATTTAGGTAGCTCTCTATATCATCGTCTTTCTCAACAAAATGATCTAAAATGAAAATTCATAGCTGAGGTTGAGGCTCCTTGGCTAGCAGTGGCATCAGAGGCAAAGGGACTGGCACCATTTTCAGGAGCATGGCCTTGAAACTCAAACTCCCTTAGTCGTAACTCATGTTCCCTTTGTAATCTCTTCTCCTCCTTTTCTGCTTCCCTCTCTGCAGTCAATCTTCTTTCTTCTGCTTCCCTTTCTGCAGCTAATTTCTTCTCTTCCCTTCTGCAGTCAATCTTCTTTCTTCTGCTTCCAATTTCTTAGCCTCAGCCTCAATCTGCAACCTCTTAGTCTCAGCCTCAGCCTGCAACCTCTTAGTCTCAGCCTCAGCCTCAAATTGTAACTTCTTAATTTCCCTTTCAGCCTCTAACTTTCTTTCGGCTTCAAACCTTCTTTCTTCGCGTTCAATAAATTTGTCACATTCCGTAGTGACATAGGCAACCATAACTTGCCCATCTAATCCTAACTCTTTTGCAGTCTGAACAGCAGCAGATCGAAATTTGGCCAGGTCCGCCATTGTCTATCAGGTAAATTTATACAATGTCTACCAACAATTCAATCTCTAAATATATATCTAATGGACAACACAGGCACCGTGAGCTCAACCTTATTTAATTCCACCCAAGGATACCTTTTAATTCTTATATTCCCTGAAGTGAATTACCCCCACTATTTTTAATAGGTAAAGATTCAAAATCCCAAGAGCGAGACCCCAATATATGTGGTGAAGTGGGATGTTATAAATATTTATAGGGGACTTAGTGTACTGACTGAGATCAGTTGTGAAGGTATATATATATCTAATAAGAGTAGTGTATTATATATAACCTTACTTGCTGCCACATATGTATACCTCAGTCAGAATTATTCTGGAATAGTGTGATGACTACGTTATATGTCTAGGGTATGTGTATGATGAAGTGTAAGTCATAACAACAACAGACAGATAAACAATTTAATTTATTCCACCACACTTGACAACACTGTGACACTCACATACATAAAACACTCTATGAGGATATCTTAAAGGAGTCACTGATAACTTTTCAAATAACAATATGTATTCAGTGCTGTCATGAATGATATGTGTCCTGATTCAAATACAAATGGAACCAGGAATCACAATCAATTTTAATTACAAGTTATATGTACAGAATTTCTCAATATGAATATTGTAGTGACATATATTATTAAAAGTATCCTATGTGTGTCAGTTGTGTAGTAGTAATATGAGGTAATACTGGTTTTGTTTTGTTCAAGCTCTGTTGGTATTTGTCATCATGACTTCAATAGTTTGTCTTTATTGGAACTAGTATTGGAGATGTTCTCAGTTCCTGATATTAAAACAATTAAATTCCCCTCTTGATTATATTTTACACTGTCATTTTAAGATGGGGGTACATAATGTTGAGCTCAGCTGGCCACATCAGCTTATCTTGCGTGATGGCGGCAGGAAAAGACTCCTCTGCTCGATTTCTCCCCTGTGTTCTGGAGACATCTCACTGATAGCTAAATGGACCAAGGAGTATGCTGTCCGACTCTGGATTCAGCAAAGCTCTGACCAGGTGCTGCTCAATAACTGTAAGACCACGGTCCCTGAAAACAAGAAGGATGTACCTTCTACTTCATAACTAATTTATACTCTCTTTCTACACTGAGCACAATACATCACAAACATTGAGTTCAGAGCGTTAGGCCAACTGTCAGCTTCATCTGAAATACTTTTTACCAGTATTTCCCTCCCTAATGGTTACTACGCCTCTGCAATTCCAGCATTATTTCTGTCTAATCAATAATCTAGGTGTCAGTGTACTGTTTGGCCATTCCATGCAGTTTTACTTCCCTCCGACACCTTCTGTTCAGGCTGGAGCATTATAGGCTTTACATCATGTTTGCTACTGAACTACACATATATAGAGGCATAAATTAACAATTTACATTCAATTTTCATTAAAAGATATTGAATATTTCAAACCTACCACAATTCATGGAAATACACAGATACGTTGACTAGCAATGAATTCTGGCACAAATACTGGCACAAATTCCCATCTGCTTATGTTCCAGGCTTTTATTTAGCAAAAATATGAGCTGGCTTCAACGCACTGTTGCTTCATCAAGCTTATTTGAACTAGTGGTCTCGAACTAACGCTCTGAATTGTGTATATTCGCAGCTCTAACCAATGAAACCACGTCTCCACATCTTTTCAAAAAAAATACCCCTTCTATTCGTTTCCCATAACAACGCAGATAGTATTTATAGCCCGACCAATCGTGTTTAGTCTTATATTTGTTGCGCTCCAATCAATTAGGAGTTAACATGGTAGGCTATTTCCGTAACGTAAGGTTTTTTCAAACACGTTATAAAAAAATTTTAGGAGCAGAAATGATTTCATGCTGTCAGGCATCCCCACTATTTTATTTTGGTTATAATTTATTAATTCCTAGACTATTTGCGTAACGTTTTACATATTCTTTGTCAGCAAGCCCTAAGGATTCCAAATATACAAATTTAAAAGAGCTAAGTGGCTGCGTTCAAAATATGCAATTTCTTCTACCTCCTGTTTCGAAGATGTGCTGTCTGGGTACTGTAATGTTTTCAAACGTAAACCCATCTAATGTTATCTTTTCTAATAAGCGTTTTTCAAGATTTTAAAACCTAACTCTGGGAAGGGTAGTGAATTTTATCACTGTCGATTTGAAATAAAGTTAATGCATGTGGCCTTACACGCGTGATGGCAGCAATTGTGTATCGCGCGACGCGTGTTTAGTGTTGCACGTGTTCGGCTTTATGCCTCTCCCTTCTCTCTATCCTTTAGTCCATCTGTTCGTTCGTTTTGGTAACGTAGTATAATTAATGTTAGGATTAATTTAGGTCATTACGCAGTGTGCCTCTCAATGTTTTTCTTAGAAATGCAATACCCGTTTTAATGTGTTGTGGAAACGCTTGTATTTATGCAGTGGCTTATATTTAACGTGGAAACGTTACAATTTGCAGACGAAACATAAAACAAAGGGGGATTTCGAGTACATTCTTTGTGACAGCACTGTTATTTTACCATTGCTCTTTTCTTTATTAGAATTTATTTGTTAGGCTTTATATTTACCTGATAATTTATATATGTGGATTAGAATATTTCACGACAATAGTCTACAGTCATCCACCTCAGACAGGTTGTCAGGTCAAGTCCCTTTAAATGGGCATATGAGATCTCATCTTAACAATTTCCACAACCAGAACAGAAATTCCTGTGGGCGTGATGATACCAACAGACCCTCACCAAATTGACTAGTTGTTATAGAAATTATTAAATCAGACTGTGGGATACACATCCAGTGACACTTTAATATACCAGTTATGGACAAAGGATCCTCTTTATTTATTTATATGTTGTAAATAACAATTTTATTGATTTGAAAACATTCCTGTCCCAAAAGAATTGAGGTACAGGGAAAAAAAATTGTAATATATTAATATAATTTTACCAACAGTCTTACTTACTTCACTTTTATTGAGTTAAAGTTATGTTTGACATTGTTCATACATCACAATAGATACATTACCCTAGACACTTGCCACACAACATCACAGAGATTATTTTACACAGAGTGAGATCTTAGAGAGGTAGCGGATAGGGACCCTGACATCATCATCATCAATTAGACTCAGGGAACTTACACAGCTGGACCTCACTTTGTTTACCCTTAGTGTAGTAACATCAATAACCTCTCACTTACCACACAAAGTGAGCAGAATATATAAACCAGTGGTTCCCAAAATTAGCAGAATATATAAACCAGTGGTTCCCAAAGTGAGCAGTACCGCCAACCTCGGGCGTTGGGAGGATCCAACGGGGCGATAAGGGAAAAAAATTGGGCGGCCCCGGGGGGAGGGGGGTCAGAAGTAAGAGAGTGGTTGAGGACTTGTCAATCTAAATTCAACAAATATTACTTTATAGAACGCTTACAGGTAAAAGTGGTTTGATTATACTAGGTCGTGACGTGAGCACTTAAAGGAGAAATTAGCCTGAACAAACCGTAACCACAGCTACTCCCTAATGTCGCCCATCCCTGGTTCTCATTCAACCCAGCCATGAGAAGGTTGTCGAGGAGTACTGGGATTATTTGGTAATGAACTGCATGATCCTATTCAAATATTGCGCGGCAGTGTAAGTTGGGGAAACAGTTGTGGATATGAGAGACGACATCAATGATGCGTGAACATGAAAGATGAGAGATGGAGGAGGCGCTGGGGATGTATTAAGTCATCATCATCCTTAGCAAACACCCCCCCCCCCCCCGGAGCATCAACAAATGTACGCCAGATTATCCTGTACTGTGACATGCGCGCAAGATCTTACCATTTTCTTCGTGGTATTTTTGGTCGTCATCTACCTCTCTTATCCCAGAAGTTCCACAACAAGGACTGCCTTTTAATGCTATCAACGGGTAAATAGAGGCAGATAATCTGTGACCACCACTCTGCTGTAGCACAGTGGTTAGTGCACTGGCTTCCTAGCTCGGTGGTCCATGGTTCGATCCCCAGTTGAGGTGGGATTTTTTTTAGACCACAAACGGCTCCGGGGTCGACCCAGCCTCATTAATTGGGTACCAGAACTCTGGGAAGGTTAAGGCGGCCGGCGTGATGCTCACCACATCACCCCTAGTGTGCCGATGGTCAAGAAAATACGGGCCTAACACCATATTCCCAATATGCCTCAATGGTGACAACATACTCTTGCATTACTGTTACTACTCTGTAGTATTCTGAAGACAACATACTCTTGTATTACTTTTAATACTATGTAGTATTCTGAAGACACATACCCCTGTATTACTGTTACTATTCTGTAGTATTCTGAAGACACTTACCCTTGTATTACTGTTACTATTCTGTAGTATTCTGAAGACACATACCCCTGTATTACTGTTACTATTCTGTAGTATTCTGAAGACACATACCCCTGTATTACTGTTACTATTCTGTAGTATTCTGAAGACACATACCCCTGTATTACTGTTACTATTCTGTAGTATTCTGAAGACACATACCCCTGTATTACTGTTACTATTCTGTAGTATTCTGAAGACACTTACCCTTGTATTACTGTTACTGCTCTATAGTATTCAGAAGACAACATACTCTTGTATTACTATTACTACTCAGTAGTATTCTGAAGACAACTTACTCTTGTATTACTGTTACTACTCTATAGTATTCTGAAGATAACATACAAAATTTCAACATATACGGTCTCTGGCGTATCTTAAACTCGTCATTAGAAAGTTATTCCCATGGGTAGATATAATCTATCAGACCACAAGGCAGGGGCTGATTGAGCGATCGAGGGTCAATAGCAGTAAGGGGTCCACTCTCCAGTTGTCACCATCTATGTCGGATGGGTGGTTAGGGGGCCAATGACCCGTATTGCTAGGGGAGCCAGATTACTATCTCTACCACAAGGTCTTATGTTTGGACGTGCTTTTGAATATAACCGTCCATAGTTCGATCCCCAGTTGAGGTGGGATTTTTTCGACGTAAACGGCTCCGGGGTCAACCAGCCTCATGAATCGGATACCAGATCAACTCTGGGAAGGTTAAAGGTGACCGGCACGATGCTGGCCACAACACCCCTAGTATGCCGATGATCAAGAAAATATGGGCCTAATACCATATTCCCAATTTGCCTCAATGGGCATGTAACGGAATCCTTTACCTTTTTTTGTAAACGTGTGTCTTGGTTGAAAGTTTCACGCCTCGCCAAAACGAGGCAACAGTTCATTAAAAATAAAATCACTGACGTGTTTCAGCCTTTTACCTTTTCGATGCTTAAAAAAAAACCCCAAAAAATGTTGAAGCCTGGTACACTTGGGTCAGGACTCCAAGATACCATCCCCGTGTTAGTCTGAGGAGAATGGGTTGAGCTCACACAATATTAGTTTTCAATTTCTGGCGCTGATGCAACAGTGGGTTTAATCCTTCTGTCAGATTTTGGCGATAGTGAAACTAAAATATGTTGTGTATAACTTCACCGTCCAACATTCCACTACCAGTTACAGCTTTTCCACACGCACCATCTGGCTTTTTCTGTAATCTCATCAAGGCTTAGGTGTGCTCTTGATCCTAGCTTCTTGGGGGAAAAAGGGGGGGGGGGGGTTGTGACAGAGATTATGTAACATAGAGTACCTATATCAACACGTCTTTGTTTCCGCCTGGATTTCGCCTTGCTTCCGCCTGGATTTCGCCTTGCTTCCTTATTAGTTATGCACGTTTTGTTAATGCAGAACCTTCGTACTTTCATATCAGTCAAACTCATAATTGTAGCCATGCCTATTTTTTTTCTTTTCTCTATTGTCTTACAGGCACTAGGAATGTTTAAAATCAAACCGTTGAAATATTGACAGATCAGCCTATGATTCACGTAGTGAGAAAAGGGGGAGATAAGCTAATGAAGAAAATCAAGGGCGATTATTCAAAAGTCGTACTTTGTTAGTTACTTTGGTCAGGGGAGATAATCAATCTTAGTTATCCCCCCACATCAGTTCGTTCGTGAAGGTAATAAAACTGCGGACGAGACGTGATCAAAGAGGACCGTTCGCTCGTTGCGAGATCTGCAAGCGGTAAAGGTGGCAATTTTAACTTTGATTCAGAATCTAACCGCAAAAAATATCCCCAAAGGTATTATGTCTAACACTGGTCAGTGACTTTTTTTTCGTCAAAACCAATTTAAGATATATACCGCATTCCTTTAACTTAGATTATTCAGTACCCTCCCCCCACAGAGGTTTTGGAACATCTAACTTCGATTCTAGAGCCACATTTGTATTAGTGGAGTTTTCTTAGTTTTCGTTGGAGATTGTTTTATAATTTCTGTGTTTGCGGGTAAATATTATACTAGAAGTTTGAGGGATTTAATTGTTAAGTCCAGCATTATATTTCACTTAGATTTTCTGTGTAGAGTGTTTTTACTTGTTAAGGTCCGTCATTTATATTTCACTAGGATTTACTGTGTTAATTGGCTAGCGAATTAAATATAATCTATAGCACCAATTGTTCCGGCTGTAGCGTTAAAATCTAACTAAAACTGATTTATACCAGTAAGAGATATTTTAACCGACTAGTAAATACTTAATTCTTTATGAGTACTGACGAAAATATATATTTTATTTCTAATTTCATCATGAATAATTTTATCAATGACTAGCGCTTATTTCACGGGGTTTCTTTTTTACAAACGATAAAATAAGATCTACACTTGTAGTTCGCTATTAAAGTTAAATACCCGAGGGTATAATAAATTATAACTCTGCACGGGTTAAGTTTAAGATAGATAGCAGTGTAGTGGTTATTGTGATTATATGGTTGTTTTTTTTTCTTCCTATACACAGTACTGGGTCAAACCCGAAATCTACCAGCGGTCTAATCTGAGAATAACGGATCTAATTCCAACAGTACAAAAGAACATTTGATATAATAACTGGGTCGTTCAAGGTGAACCTGTCTGGCCTCTTGTTTACACCCAGAAAGAGACAGAGTACCAACCCAAAGAATATTAAGATAATAACTTTTAAAAACTGGCCTATAGCTATCCAGATTTCTTTTTCCCAATTTCATTAAGAGTAGTGTATTATATATCACCTTACTTGCTACCACATATCTATATATCTCAGTCAGAATTATTCTGGAATAGTGTGATGACTACGTTATGTGTGAATATCTTAAAGAAGTCACTCGTAACTTTTCAAATAACAATATGTATTCATTACTGGCATGAATGAATATGTGTCCTGATTCAACTACAAGGGAACCAGGAATCACAATCAATTTAAATTACAAGTTATGTACAGAATGTATTTAATATGAATATTGTAGTGACATATATTATTACAAATGTTCTATGAGTGTCAGTTGTGTAGTAGTAAAATGAGGTAATACTGGTTTTGTTTTGTTCAAGCTCTGTTGGTATTTGTCATCATGACTTCAATAGTTTGTCTTTAGGGACTAGTATTGGAGATGTTCACAGTTCCTGATTTTAAGACAAGTAAATTCCCCTCTTAATGTTAATTTTACAAAGTCAGTTCAAGATGAGGGGACATAATGTTGAGCTCAGCTGGCCAAGTTAGCTTATCTGGCGTGATGGCGGCAGGAAAGGACTCCTCTGCTCGAATTCTCCTCTGGGCTCTGGAGACCCCTCACTGATAGCTAAAAGGACCAAGGAGTATGCTGTCCGACACTGGATTCAGCAAAGCTCTGACCAGGTGCTGCTCAGTACCATCAAGACCACTGTCCCTGAAATCAAGAAGGATGTACCTTCTACTTCATAACTAACTTAAACTCTCTTGTTACACTGATCACAACACAGCACAAACATTGAGTTCAGAGCATTAGGCCAACTGTCAGCTTCATTTGAAATACTTTATTCCAGTATTACCCTTCTTAATGGTTACTACGCCTCTGCACTTCCAGCATTATTTCTTTCTAGTCAATCATCCAGGTGTCAGTGTACTGTTTGGCCATTCCTTGCCGTTTTACTTCTCTCCGACACCCTCTGTTCAGGCTGGAGCATTATAGGCTTTACCTCACGTTTGCCACTGAACTACACATATATATACAGGCATAAATCAACAATTCACATTCAATTTTCATTAAAAGATATTAAATGGTTCAAGCTTACCACAATTCATACGAATAACACAGATACGTTGATTAGCAATGAATTCTGGCCCAATTACTGGCACAAACTTCCATCTGTTTATCTTCCAGGCTTTTATTTAGCCAAATATAAGCTGGCTTCAACGCACTGATGCTTTATCAAGCTTATTTAAACAAGTGGTTTCGAACTAACGCTCCCAAGTGTGTATATCAGCGAGTCTGACCAATGAGCCCCGTTTCGACAAGTGTTTGAAAAAATGTTACCTTCCCCGTTTCCCCTAACAACCAAGATAGTATTTATAGCCCGACCAATCGTGGTTAGGCTTTCATTTGTTGCGCTCCAATCAATTTGGAGTTTACATGGTAGGCTATTTCTGTAACGTAAATTTTTTTTCAAACACGTTAAAAAAAAATCTTATGAGCAGAAATGATTTTATGCTGTCAGGCACCCCCAATATTTTATTTTGGGTATAATTTATTAATTCCTGGACTATTTGCGTAACGTTTTACATATTATTTGTCAGCAAGCCCTAAGGAACCCAAAAATACAAATTTAAAGGAGCTACGTGGCTGCATTCAAAATTGCAATTTCTTCTACCTCCTGTTTCGAAGATGTGCTGTCTGGGTACTGTTATGTTTTCAAACGTAAACCCATCTATTGTTATCTTTCCTAATAAGCGTTTTTTTATGATTTTAAAACCTAACTCTGGGAAAGGGTAGTGTATTTTATCACTGTCCGTCTGAAAAAAAATTAGTGCATGTAGACTTACACGCGTGATGGCAGCATTTGTGTATCGCGCGACGCGTGTTGCATGCGTTCCTGATTTTCAGCCCTCCCCTCTCACTTTATCCTTTTGTCCATCTGTTCGTCCGATTTGGTACCGTTATATAAAGAATGTTAAGCTTAATTTACGCCGTAACGCAGAGCCTCTCAATGCTTTTCCAAGAAATACAGCACACGTTTCATTGAAGAAAGCGGGTAATAATACAGTAAGCTTTTATATCAACGTGAAAGCATTACAATTTGCAGACGTAGCAGAAAACAAGGGGGATTTCGAGTACATTCTTTGTGACAGCACTGTTATTTTTCCATTGCTCTTTTCTTTATTAATTTTATTTGTTAGGCTTCATATTTACCTAATAATTTATATATGTGGATTAGAATATTTCATGACACCTCCCCTCTTAAAACAGACATTATATGTCAGTCCTTTATTCTATATACACATAGAGAAATTTATTATTATTGCTGGTGTTTACGGTGATTCTCATCACACGGATGGCGGCTTAAAAAATCCGCTCCCAAATTGGTTTTTCCAGATATATACTCAATGCTAAAATTATATGGAGCCAGAAGCAAAGACCATCGGAGTAACCTAGAGTTCTCATGCTTAGCCTGTGCTAAAAACGATAAAGGTTTGTGATCTGTTTGCAACTTAAATGCCTTCCCATATAGATAAATATTGAATTTCTTTATCGCCCATATTACTGCAAGACATTCTTTTTCGCTAGTTGAGTAGTTGATTTCAGCTTTATTCAACTTTCTGCTAGCATATGCCACTGGGCTTAATTCCCCATCCAAGGCATCTGATTTCTGTAGTAGAGTTGCACCTAACCCAATATTACTTGCATCCGTCCTTACAATGAATTCTTGACTTAAGTCAGGTAATTTCAAAATGGGTTTACTTGTGAGCTTTTCCTTCAATTCTTGGTAAGTCATTTCACATTGTGGTGTCCATGTAATGCGATCTGGATGTCCTTTACGTGTCAATTCCGTTAAAGGTGCACATATGGAATTAAAGTTTTTTATATACTTCTGGTAGAAACCACATAATGAGACAAAGGATCTCACGTCCTTCTTGGTTTGTGGTCTCGGGGCTTTCTGTAGTTTTTCTAAATTCTTTGGGTCAGGGGTCATGTTTCCCTGATAAACTGTGTGTCCCAAAAATTCCAATTCTTTACATCCAACGCAACATTTGGTTGGTCGGGCTGTTAAATTTGCCTCCCTAAGTCGATTAAACAGCATGTTCAGAGAGTCAATGTGTTCCTCAAATGTTTCTGTTGCTATAAGGATATCATCCATAAAATTTGTTATACAGGGATTATTCAGAGGATCCAATAATTTTCTCATCATTCTAGAGAAGACACTAGGCGCATTCTTCAATCCAAATGGCAATCTATTAAACTCATAGTGTCCTTCTGAGGTACTAAAAGCTAGGTATGGTCTAACCTCAGGCTTTACTGGAATCTGATAGTATCCTTTACTCAGATCCACTTTTGAGAAATATTTAGCTTTATTTAGTCTGGCAAACAGCTGATTTGTATCCGGCAATGGATCCACCTGTCCTTCTGTAATAGCATTCAGTCTCCTGTAATCTATACAGAGTCTATGTTCTCCAGAGGGCTTCCTTAAAAGTACAACACCGGAACTATACGAAGACTCACTGTGCGAAATAATTCCTTCCTTCAACAGATAGTCTATCTCTTCCTTCAAAGCTTTCTCCTTAGCAAACGGAATCGAATATGGTTTCATACAGACAGGTGTGGGGTCTATCAGTTTCATATCATATTCCAATAGGTTTGTATGCCCTGGTCGGTCTGTTTAACACCTCTGCATGATTATTTAGAACCTGTTGCACTCTCTCTTTCTGAGTTTTCGTTAAATGTGTACTGATTTTCACCTGTGCTGCTGTCTCACAGGGGTGTAATGGATATTCAAATGATGAAAGTGGTTCCTTTTTCATCTCCATGGCGATGGACAAGGTCAACAAGTGTGTCTCTTCCTGATGTTCTCTTTCCAAATATTTCTTCAGGAGATTCACATGATAGATTTTTTTTTTCCCCTTCTTATCTATCTTATAATTTGTTCTAGACACCTTCTCTAGAACTGTATATGGACCCTGCCATCCAATTTGTAACTTATTCTGACTCCCAGGCAAAAGAAGCAGTACTTTCTCTCCCACAGCCAAATTTCTGTCTTTCGCCTTCCTGTTATAATAGGCAGCATGTTTCTTCCTGGCTTGTTTCAAATTTTCATTGGCAAGTTTCCAGCCAGTTTTCAACCGAGTGGTCAGCTCATTCACATATTGGTATGAAGATGTAATGTTTTCCTCTGCCTTTTCATCAGTCCACGTTCTTAACAAAGCTACATATGGACCTTTAATTGTGTGGACCTATTTGTCCATGCACCGGTATGGTCTCTTCCACTCGAAGCTTTATAGTGATGATTTTTCCTCCCAGAATTTTCATTCACAAAACGACCGCTACCAATTTTTCTCTTGGGGCTGTCTCCCCACTTAAAATTCTTGATGAGAGATTTCCTCTCTACATCCTCTTCCTCCAGTTTGTTTAAGTCCGATTGAGGGATTTTCGGCTTATCCTGGGGTAAGACATCTTTTTGCACTCTCCGCATAGTGGCCATTGTAAAACAGTTAAGTGAAGCTTGTCCGTGAAAAGGGGCTTCCCATTCCATTTGGTCCACTTTTCAAATTTATATTTTTCCTTTTTATTGTCAGGCCTGATTTTGCCCCATGGCGTGTCCAGGTCCTGATCCATGTTCCCACTTGTGGGTGTTCCCTCATGTGCTATGCTACACCTTTCTACAAAATTCTCAATGTCCCATCTTGCTTTGGGCCAATAATAATTGTGAGCCACCTTTTGAATGATGGTACCTATCTTCTCATGGTCCCCATCTGGTTTCACATGTAGGCTCCTTATTAAGTCTGTCCTGTATCTTTTTGGAAGAACCAGCTGTCCGTGACCATTGGATCTAGCTCCAGTCTTCCTATACATCAACTTGTTTTTCATGTAAAAATCTCCCTTGCCTGGAGTTGTATGACAAGTTGACAATTTTCTGAAACAAGGCTTGAGTGTTTTATCCCCAGCCTGTGCCTTCCTCATCTCTTCTGGAGTGGTATCCAACATAATATCCTCCTCCTGTCTTGAGGTCGACCTGACCTGAAGGGTTGCCATATACACAGGTTTCCTTCTGCAACGGTCAGTGTCATGATTGTCCATCTGACAATTCTTACACCACCTTTTTCCTTGGTTGAAAGATTTTCTTTCATTATATTTCCTTTCATCGAATTGTGGGAATTTATTTTTATTTTCATACCGTGGCCTATCAAATTGGTGCTTACCTTTATTTTGATCCTTAGGATCAAATTTATTAAAGTTCTGTGGTGCCCTAAAGTTGTCCACCTGTTTCTTTTTATTACCTGTTACCTCTGCTTGAGCTGCTTGATACCTTTCAGCAACATTTAGCAACTCATCCAGCCTCTCTGCACCTTGTTCCATGAGAAACTTTCTCAGGTCTGGAGCCATGGACTCTCTTAGTTGCTCTATAAGGACCATTTCCTTAAGATCTTGGGTTTTCCCCAGAGAAGTCCATTTCTCCAAGTATGTCTCTATTCGTGCAGAGAACTGGTGATAGGTTTCACCTGACAGTAGTTTAGCATTCCTAAATTTTTTCCTATAAAATTCTGCATTCTTTTCATACCTTAACAAAAGAGCCTGCTTTAGCATGTCATAATTTTCCTGATCACCTCTGCTCATTTTTGCAAAAACTTCATAAGCTGCCCCACGAAGTCCCTGAGATAACTTTAAGCTCCACCTTTCTCTCTCTAACCCATACGTGGTAGCTAATAGTTCATACCTATTTCAGGTAGCTCTCAATATCATCGTCTTTCTCAACAAAATGATCTAAATGAAAATTCATAGCTGAGGTTGAGGCTCCTTGAGTAACCGTAGCATCAGAGGCAAAGGGACTGGCACCATTTTCAGGAGCATGGCCTTGAAACTCAAACTCCCTTAGTCGTAAATTCATGTTCCCTTTGTAATCTTTTCTCCTCCTTTTCTGCTTCCCTCTCTGCAGCTAATCTCCTCTCTTCCCTCTGCAGCTAATTTCTTCTTTCTGCAGCTAATTCTTCTCTTCTCCTTTCTGCAGCTAATTTCTTCTCTTCTCTTTTCAGCTAATCTTTTTTCTTCTCTTTCTGCCTCCAATTTCTTAGCCTCAGCCTCAATCTGCAACCTCTTAGTCTCAGCCTCAGCTTCAAACTGTAACTTCTTAATTTCCTTGTCAGCCTCTAACTTTCTTTCGGCTTCAAACCTTCTTTCTTCACGTTCAATAAATTTGTCACATTCCGTCGTGACATAGGCAACCATAACTTGCCCATCTAATCCTAACTCTTTTGCAGTCTGAACCGCAGCAGATCGAAATTTGGCCAGGTCCGCCATTGTCTATTATGTAAATTTATACAATGTCTAACCAACAATTCAATCTCTAATGGACAACACAGGCACCGTGAGCTCAACCTTATTTAATTCCACCCAAGGATACCTTTTAATTCTTATATTCCCTGAAGTGAATTACCCCCAATATTTTTAATAGGGAAAGATTCAAAATCCCAAGAGCGAGACCCCAATATATGTGGTGAAGTGGGATGTTATAAATATTTATAGGGGACTTAGTGTACTGACTGAGATCAGCTGTGAAGGTATATATATATATCTAATAAGAGTAGTGTATTATATATCACCTTACTTGCTACCACATATCTATATATCTCAGTCAGAATTATTCTGGAATAGTGTGATGACTACGTTATGTGTCTAGGGTATGTGTATGATGAAGTGTAAGTCACAACAACAGACAGATAAACAATTTAATTTAATCCACTACTCTTAACAACACTGTGACACTCACATACATATAACACTCTATGAGAATATCTTAAAGAAGTCACTCGTAACTTTTCAAATAACAATATGTATTCATTACTGGCATGAATGAATATGTGTCCTGATTCAACTACAAGGGAACCAGGAATCACAATCAATTTAAATTACAAGTTATGTACAGAATGTATTTAATATGAATATTGTAGTGACATATATTATTACAAATGTTCTATGTGTGTCAGTTGTGTAGTAGTAAAATGAGGTAATACTGGTTTTGTTTTGTTCAAGCTCTGTTGGAATTTGTCATCATGACTTCAATAGTTTGTCTTTAGGGACTAGTATTGGAGATGTTCACAGTTCCTGATTTTAAGACAAGTAAATTCCCCTCTTAATGTTAATTTTACAAAGTCAGTTCAAGATGAGGGGACATAATGTTGAGCTCAGCTGGCCAAGTTAGCTTATCTGGCGTGATGGCGGCAGGAAAGGACTCCTCTGCTCGAATTCTCCTCTGGGCTCTGGAGACACCTCACTGATAGCTAAAAGGACCAAGGAGTATGCTGTCCGACACTGGATTCAGCAAAGCTCTGACCAGGTGCTGCTCAGTACCATCAAGACCACTGTCCCTGAAATCAAGAAGGATGTACCTTCTACTTCATAACTAACTTAAACTCTCTTGTTACACTGATCACAACACAGCACAAACATTGAGTTCAGAGCATTAGGCCAACTGTCAGCTTCATTTGAAATACTTTATTCCAGTATTACCCTCCTTAATGGTTACTACGCCTCTGCAATTCCAGCATTATTTCTTTCTAGTCAATCATCTAGGTGTCAGTGTACTATTTGGCCATTCCATGCCGTTTTACTTCTCTCCGACACCCTCTGTTCAGGCTGGAGCATTACAGGCTTTACCTCACGTTGGCCACTGAACTACACATATATATACAGGCATAAATCAACAATTCACATTCAATTTTCATTAAAAGATATTGAATGGTTCAAGCTTACCACAATTCATACGAATAAACACAGATACGTTGATTAGCAATGAATTCTGGCACAAACTGGCACAAATTCCCATCTGCTTATCTTCCAGGCTTTTATTTAGCCAAATATAAGCTGGCTTCAACGCACTGATGCTTTATCAAGCTTATTTAAACAAGTGGTTTCGAACTAACGCTCCCAAGTGTGTATATCAGCGAGTCTGACCAATGAGCCCCGTTTCGACAAGTGTTTGAAAAAATGTTACCTTTCCCCGTTTCCCCTAACAAACAAGATAGTATTTATAGCCCGACCAATCGTGGTTAGGCTTTCATTTGTTGCGCTCCAATCAATTTGGAGTTTACATGGTAGGCTATTTCTGTAACGTAAATTTTTTTCAAACACGTTAAAAAAAAAATCTTATTAGCAGAAATGATTTTATGCTGTCAGGCACCCCCAATATTTTATTTTGGGTATAATTTATTAATTCCTGGACTATTTGCGTAACGTTTTACATATTATTTGTCAGCAAGCCCTAAGGAACCCAAAAATACAAATTTAAAGGAGCTACGTGGCTGCATTCAAAATATGCAATTTCTTCTACCTCCTGTTTCGAAGATGTGCTGTCTGGGTACTGTTATGTTTTCAAACGTAAACCCATCTATTGTTATCTTTCCTAATAAGCGTTTTTTATGATTTTAAAACCTAACTCTGGGAAAGGGTAGTGTATTTTATCACTGTCCGTCTGAAAAAAAAATTAGTGCATGTAGACTTACACGCGTGATGGCAGCATTTGTGTATCGCGCGACGCGTGTTGCATGCGTTCCTGATTTTCAGCCCTCCCCTCTCTCTTTATCCTTTTGTCCATCTGTTCGTTCGTTTTGGTAACGTAATATAATTAATGTTAGGATTAATTTAGGTCATTACGCAGGGCCTCTCAATGCTTTTCCAAGAAATACAGCACACGTTTCATTGAAGAAGGCGGGTAATAATACAGTAATATGTCTTAACTTTGCTGTGTCAGGTTGATTATGGGTTATCTCCCTTTTTGGTTCATTCATTGTGTTTGACCTTTAGGGTCAAAGGTAAACAGTTCTGGGCTTTGTGCCATGCGCAGTGGTTGAGCGCAAAATTAGACTTCCGTCAGGTAGAGTGCGAACTGGCTTCTGTAGGACGTGAATGTCCGTTGTATCCTGGGGAAGGAAAATCTTCGAAGTGACTGCGTTGTCAGTTTTCCCCAGTGATTTACTGTACGTCAGGAATGACGACAGTGTTATTTCTTATGTTCTGAGGATTCGCTTCAAGGTAACACCGACTTTATCATTACTACTCATTCGGTTGCAGAATTTGTTAAAGGCTTACCTAGCCTGTGAGAACAGCTCACAGTTCCTGTAATGCAGAACTTATATTTTGTGCTCAAGGTAGCTATTTAAGACTATTCGTCTTTATATGATCAGAAGTCCAGTGACGAAGTTATATAAGGTGGAAACCGCAGATTAGCGGTATATTTATACAAACATTATAGCAGGGTTGATGCAACCTGCTTATGAAGAGTACACAGCTGACGTCATATCGAGGTCTGTGTAATGGCCACTATTCTACCGCATGAAAAGATGTAACTGGCGTGTTATGCCAAGTTGAACGACGGCCCTGGTAATAGGATTACATGAGTTAAGGGCTCGTCCATTGTATGACGGAGTTATTAAGGTATCTGACGCGTTCAGTCAGGGATACCAAAGTGGCATTATTAACTGTACATTAAAGAACATACCACTATTGACCATGCCCACATATTTGAATGTTCACCGGCCTTATAATGCCTGATATGTACCAAGCGATTTCAATTAACATGATGTACGTGAACCTGTTTACATTGACTGTTCCTGTGTGATTCTACCGTTAGTCCTGTCAATAAATGTATGAACTGTCACCAGTAGTTTCAACCATCATTGGCTTCAGTACGAGTGTGACTGGATGTATTGGGTATACTATATATGATCCTAAACGCATTCGCGTCTACACACACCCATGTCTCACATCATCATCATCATCGTACAAGGACCATGTATGCTGCCAGCGTGAGTGACCCAGATCTTCACCGCACCAGTACACTGTTCAGGTGACATCAACACGCGTACCTGGCCAACTACACATCAACAAGAGCATCACATAAAAGAACCAGTTAACATTACTGGTAGGCCAGTTCCGTGGGCTTTACGGCTTCAATTTTGGTTTCGACTACAGATTGGAATGATCAAGGTTGACAGCTATAAATAACACACATCCGTAGTACTCTACATTTCCAAGCTTGGGCTATACAGGACAGTAGAAATAGGTCATCGACTGTTGACCCACATAAACAGTGTTAGCATCTATGTGATAATGCTACATGAACCACAGTTGGTACAAGTACTGGAGTTGGCATCTAGGCAATATTGCTACGTGGACCACAGCTGCACTCAAGTCAAGTATTTTTGGTAAACAGTACCGCTGGTTGTTTACACGTTACAGTCAACAGACTCTTCAACGTCTGAACGTTCAAGTCACGTAGTTCGAGGTCAAGTATTTTTTGTAAACAATACCGTCGACGAACTGTTTCAACATTGGGCCTCAAGTCTCAATTATTCATCGAGAAGGTCATAGTGACTTTATGTGCCTGGAGACCACTACATGTTATTGTGGATCTAACAATCATTGAGCGCTTGACATTGTACTCCCATGTTGACAAAGAGCAAGAGAGTTACTATACTGTTATTTGTAACTAAACTTTGTTTGCAACACATTCCATTGATGATATTTATGTTACTTGTAATATTGTTATGTATTTTTCTGTTGTTTTCAGCGGGTTTTGGTTGGGAAAGGTGACTCCTTTAGATCATACCACGTAACAGAGGTTGTCTATTGAGAGCGTTTTCTGTAGGGGCTGCAAATTTCCTTAATTGGGATTTGCTAGCGACAATTTTTGCTATTTACGTTTAGCTGTGACGAGATGTGTTAGTGTTGTTTTCATTATTTTTTTCCATTCTTTGATTTACGATTTGTTTTGTTTGTATCTGTTCGTCTCTCCTTCCTTTCACTTATTTCTTTACACCTTTTTTGTTTATAACAGTGTTGCTATTTGTCTTGTTTACTTTTTGCAGTCATCATTACACATTTTTGTAACATTTTCCTTAGTTTCGCTGTATTGTTTATTTGACTTCTGTGAACGTTTTCGGTTGTTGTTCTGTATCTTTGTACTTGTATTTATTATTGTCATACACAGTCTACATACATATACTTGGTCATGTATTATTATTATTGTTATTAATATGATACACTAATCATATTGAGATTATTGATAGAATATTATTATAAAGAAACAAGGTAACCATACAAGGTCTTTGACTAAGATTTGTCTCTCAAAGAGAGTGAGATAAACTGAAGTGAGTATAGAAGTCTAATATTAAAGACTTGTCTCCCATTGAAGTGGGATAAGGTAATTTATTTAATTTTTCAGGTTACTGATTTCATTAGACAGAATGTCTACACTGGAATACTTCATTGGACAAGGGAAATCCCTTGGCAAGTCTGGTAAAGAATTAGAAGAATTCGCGACTGCTCAATTCGTCATAGCATTGAAGTCAGAAGAAAAGAGACAAAAAGACGAAAATAAATGGAAAGCAGAAACTGAACAAAAGAAAGCAGAAGCTGAGCAAAAGAAGATAGATGCTGAGAATTTAAGATTGCAGATGCAAGCTGAACAAAAGAAGATAGATGCTGATAATTTAAGGTTGCAAATGCAAGCTGCTGCAGAGGAAAGAAAATTTCAAGCTGCTGCTGAAGAAAGAAAACTTCAAGCAGAGGAAAGAAAATTTCAAGCTGCTGCAGAGGAAAGAAAATTTCAAGCAGAGGAAAGAAAATTTTAGGCAGAGGCGGAAAATAGAAGATTGGATAGGGAAGCCGAGGAAAGGAAAGAGAAACAGAAAATGGAACATGAGGAAAGACTCGCAACTTTGGAATTAGAGAAATTGAAAATGACAAATATGGGTGCTCATCAAGCAACTTCGGGTACGACAAGGGAGTTTGCTAGTAAGATCAAATTACCTCATTTCAATCCTTTAAAGGACGACATAGCGGATTATCTGGATAGATTCCAATTTTTATGCGATACGCATAATATAAAAAAAAGAAAAATATGTCGAACAACTGATGGAATTTTTTACAGGTGAAACAGTGACTACTCTTATGACAATAGAAGAACATAACAGAACTAATTATGATGTTGTCAGAGCAGTATTACTAAAAAAAATCAACTAAAAGAAGAAGATTATCGTCTTCGTTTTAGGACAATGTTGCCAGAAAATGGGGTAGATTTCTCTGATTTTATTACAAAGATACGTCGTACATTTACACGATGGATTGAGTTGTCTCAAACTGAGAAAACATATGAAGGCCTAATGGACTTATTACTTCGAGACAAAGTTTTGTCATCTGTTAATGATTCTTTCCTTGCATTTCTTCATGAGCGTAAGCCCAAAAACTTAAAAGACATGGAGGAATACTGTTGCCAGTATGCCACTGCGCATCCCCATGCTACAGTTAGCAATTCTAAAGTGAAAGAAGGGTTGCGAGTTGCTTCGGCAGCACCATATGGCCCTAATTTCAATAAGAAATTTCAGGGTGCTCAACAAAACTGGAATAATAAAAGTAATCAGAATTACACTCATAAGCAGAGTAATCCAACATATGAAGGTTCTTCTTCTAAGAACTGGAGACGAGATGGTAGTTCTCGTAATTTTGGTGGTAATAATTTTAGACACTGTCGCAAAGGTTATCACAATAAAAACTACCCAAGCTTTTCTGCTCGGGATAACCATTCTCGACGTCAAGAATATGACGATGGTGAATATACAAACCGGGATTCAAACCGGAATGATAATTACAATAGGCAGTATGATAACAATTACAGGGGAAATGATAATCGCGGTAGACCTAGATATAACAAAAGAAAAGCTTACCAACAGGCAAACTCTGCACAACAAGAGTTTAATAGATCCTGTAATCAAGTAAGTGATAGTGGGAACTCTAATGCTATCACCGGTTGTGCTTTCGATTTTGGGAGAGCAACTGAATGCCCCCAATGCTCAACATTGTTCGAGCCATCGTCTGTATCTACCTTAATTTGTGGTCACCCTCTTCCCGCTCTTCCTGCTACAGTTGCGCATGATGGGAGAGGATCTCTCATCTTGCATAAAGGTCTAGTGAATGATAGTCCAGTCTCAGTGCTTTTTGATTCTGGATGTACTACTGTCGGGGTTAGACAGTCTCTAGTAGATAAACGCTGTTACACGGGAAAGGTGGTCAAATGTGTTACATTTGGAGGTACCATGGAAAAATATCCTACTGCTGTCATTAGCATTGATACTCCCTTCTTTACAGGAGATGTTCACGCATGTCTTCTTCCTAATCCTATTTCGGATCTTATAATCGGTCGTATTCATGGGGTTAAGGAATGCACCCCGCAACAAATTTCTATTTGGGAGGAACAAAATATCCAAACGGTCAATGCAGTGGTAACAAGAGCCCAAGCTCTTATCCCTCCAACTTCATCTGATGATAGTAATGGAGTTGATAGCCAAGACGATCACTTGGTGATTTTGCATGACTCGTTTGTTAAACGACAAGAAGAAGATCCTTCTTTAAAGAAATTCGTCCTTCTCGCAAAGAAAGGTGATCCTAATCAGAATACGAATCACAGATCGTATATCACTATGAAGAATGGTATATTGGTACGAATGGTACAACACTCGGACAAGTCTATGCATTCGCAAATTCTTGTGCCTAAGTGTATGAGAGCCTTAATTCTTCAACATGCACACGATTCTCAGTGTGCTGGACATATGGGTTTTTCCAGAACTAAGACTAGAGTCTTTGCGTCTTTCTTTTGGCCATTCGTGAACAAAGACATACGAATTTATTGCCGATCTTGCAAAATTTGTCTAGAGATCAAGTCTAGAGGTCCTAGACATGCTGCACCTATTCAGGCCGCAGATATTCCTATTCGGCCGTTTCAGAAAATGGCAATAGACATTATTGGCCCGTTTAAGATTAAGTCAGCCAGAGGACATCAATTTATCCTTACTTGCGTTGACATGTGCAAGCGTTGGCCAGAGGCTATTCCTCTTAAAAGCATATCAACTGTCGATATCGCAGATGCTCTTTGGCTCATATTTTCTCGTCTGGTATTCCCCGGAGAAATACTGTCAGACCACGGCACTCAATTAATATCGGACACTATGTCTCAGGTAATGGCTACTCTGGACATTAAAAGGTCTCTCAGTAGTATTTATCATCCAATGTTCAATGGATTGGTTGAACGTCTTAATAGGACACTAAAGAACTTACTTGGCAAGATAACGGAAGATCATCCTGATGATTGGGACAGGGTCCTACCTGCTGCTCTCTTTGCTTATAGAGAGGTTCCCAACGAGCATACAGGATTTTCTCCTTTTGAACTTGTCTTTGGCGTGCAACCGCGCGGTCCTATGTCCTTGCTACACGATCTGATCACTGCCGATAATATGGACGATGATACACAATCGTCATATGAATATGTCATTGCTCTTAGGGAGAAAATTATCGAATCATGCAGGTTAGCTACTTCATCATCAGAATTTGCTAAAGAAAAGGCTAGGCGATTCGCTAATAAGAAAAGACGCCTACGTCAGCTTTGTCCTGGAGACAAAGCGTTTGTCTTACTTCCCTCGAGGGAAAACAGACTTCTCATTTCTTGGAAAGGTCCATACACTATAGTCTCTAAAATTTCGGATGTCGACTATAGTGTCGATGTTGATGGAAGGCATAAAACCTTTCATATAAATATGCTTACGGAATTTATTGAACGACCAGACTATTTACAGCCTATTTTCCAGGCGACGGACGATTCTCCAGTCCAACATGGTCATATCTCATCCCTGTCTGTTATACAGGATGAGGAAACTACTTTTTCTGATGTTAACTTACCTCTTCCCGTGATTCCACTTAATTCTACGGAATCATGGAAAAACGTTACCGTCTCTTCCAACTTGTCTTTTGAGGAACAGCGTCAAGTATCTTCTACGCTACAATCATTTCAGGATGTCCTTACCGACATTCCTGGACACACACATGTCATTGAACATGACATCATACTTACTGATCGTAATCCGATCAGAGTAAGACCATACCCTATACCTATTAAACATATTGCTACAGGGAAAAATAAAAGCAACTTTACTAAGAGAAATAACCGTGATTGTGGACAGTACCAAACGCGTCCATCACGTAACGGTTCTTCTTCAAAGAACTGGAGGCAATTTAATTGTCCTCAACATTTTGGGTCTAGTAACTATAGGAACTTTGATAAAAGTTACCAACCTTGTGATAGTTTTTCTTGTAAAAAACAAAATCCACGTAATAGGAATTTTGATTATAACAATCGCAGTTATGGTAACTGGAGTTCAAATAAGAGCAATGGTCGCAACAGAGATAATAATTTTGATAGATCTCGTTGTGATGGTAGATCTCAACATGAATCTACTTAGCTCTGGTGTCCTAGATTTCCTGATACACTTCCAGACTTATGTCTGTTCTTAATATCATAATATATATTAACACAATTGTGTCATATTTTGGATGATGTATATGACTTTAACAAATTTGGTTATGTCCATCCATGATATATATCCATTAGATATGCTGATGGTATAGTATTGTAGTTCATGATATTTGTATATTGCTATAATTATAGTATTTGACAATTTTTGATATCTATGATTGGTATTGCCAGCAACTTAGGTTTCTTTAATTGTACCTCCCGAGTTTGTACACTGTTCAGGTGACATCGACACACGTACCTGGCCAACTACACATCAACATTTGCACACATAAAAAAACAACTAACATTTCTAGTGGCCATTACATTTCTGGCCTTAACAATAGCCTTTGTCGGATATAACTTCTTTATTACTTGCATGGTGACGTGATTAATCTTCATTCGTTCACTCATTACTCCTCGGCTGCCCAAGGATCATAGGACTTCCACAAATGTGGGCCTGGTCCTCCTGTTATGTGCAATTCGCTCAAGATCTTCCCATGTCTACTTTATCCCAGAAAATTATGTCTCCATGTCTATTCTATGTGTGTTTGCCAATCTCCTTGTACCTCTCTTGCTCTGTGGATTCCAGAATATGGCCTGCCTTTTATTGCTACCAACAGGCTTTTTTTAATGTGGGTCTTATACATCGACAGCGTCACTCATCTAGTCCTGTATAAAAGAAAATAATACTCATAAATGGGTTTGCTGCAGGCACGCGAAAGAAATAAAGAAGTAGAAAACTAAATGACAGAAAAGCAAGAGAAGTTATAGGCTCAGTGAAACCTTCAATGGGAATCTAAACAAGTGATTCTCAGCTTTTCTGAAATTGTGAGCCCTTTAGTAGTACATCTATTTCAGCAAACTCTGCTGCTCAAACATACTGAAGTACGCTTCTTCTTCTTCTTGCGATCGCATCTTTGATGATTACACCGCCAGACGAGTTCTCATGATGAATTCGACTGTTGTTTGAAGTTCCTCTTTAACTCCATATAGCTTTGAGTTTAGTGTTGAGTCATTGGGCCAGTATATCTTTCTTAACTGGTCATACAGAGGACAGTCCTGTAGAACATGCTCAGCAGTTTGTTCGTTTAATCCACATGTGCACAGTGGTGAAGCAGACAATCGTAGCTTGTGCATGTGTTTATTCAGTTTGTTATGCCCTGTCCTGAGTCGAAAAATAGTTGTCTGTCCCTGCCGGTCGAGAGTGTGATAGTCGTCTTTGGGTTGGTTCTGTTCTCTTCTGATAGTCTGGATAGCTCTCTTTTTCTCAAAGTATGTGACTTCATTATCTTCTTGTTCACATTCTCCTCCCTTTTTTGCAAGTTTATCTGCCTTTTCATTTCCGGGTACACCACAATGAGATGGTACCCACTGAAGTATGGTTCTCTTTTTGGCAGCTACCTTGTTTAGTTCATTTCTCAGATGCGGGAGTTTACCACCCTTGAGAGCTTGCAGGACAGACAGTGCATCTGTGAGGATGACTACCTGGTGGCAGTCAGAGTTGGTGTTATAAATCATATTTGCAGCTTGCTCTAGAGCTTGAACCTCAGCTGTATAGTTGGAACAGAATTTACCAGTGGGAATGTGCCTAGTCTCATAGTGGTTGTCAGGATATGAGATAAAGATACCGGCACCTCCATTCCTAACAGCATTAGTTGCTGATCCATCTGTATAGGCATGTATCCATGATTGATCGGGATAGCTTTCTTGGATCATACTTAATGTAGCAGTTCGTTTTTGCAGATCATTATACTCACATCCACTTGTGAGACCACTGACTGTTGTATTAATTTGGAGGGCACTGCTGGCCTGCTCCCATGGTACAGGGTATAGGGTGGGCTTCAGTGGTGTTGTCTTCATGGATAGGTCTTCTTGATGCTGTCTTTTAAGTCTTTTCCCCCGATGCACAAAGCTGCTACGCTTTAGAAGTTATAATGCCAGATGATCTAGTCTTGCTTCATTGGGTCATTGGCATACTGTTTCTACTTTTCTGAAATTTTTGTGTCCTTTCTATGTAGTACAATGTCTATTTCAGCAAACTCTGCTGCTCAAACATACTGAAGTACGCTATAATCAAGATCAGATCATCAGCCATCTATTGTTGGCGGTAAAGGATAACCATCGTCTGCTGTATTTGACATTGGCGATACATTCAGGCAATTTCCTGGCCATTTCTGTATGTTATCTTCCCACTTATAGCACTGGTCATCTCTTTATGTTATCTTCCCACTTACAGCGCTGCCCGCCTACTTATGTTATCTTCCTACTTATAGCGCTGTCCAACTCGGTTTGATATCTCTTTCCAGTTACAATGCTGTCAGCTACTTGCCCATTTACCTTCATACATTCCTTCCATTATGGTTTTCAGAAATGTGTTTTGCCTCTCGAAAAAACCAAATATTTGTATTCACCTAATGTTGTTTAAAAAGGCCGGGGGGGGGGGGGGGGGGGGGGGGGGGGGGGGCTGGGATTAAAACAACATCCCATAAAGTTTTTCTAATATTTTTTTTTTTTTATGTTAATCTTTTGCCTCGTTTTGGCGAGGTGCGTCCCGTTCAACCTAGTCGGTTATATTAGGGCGCATGTCCAAATATAAGACTCTTAGGTCTGAATAATATATTATGGGTGGCTCAGAGGGTTTTTAGTATTGCACTTATATATGTAAGATCCCAGATAAAATGACTACTGATCATCTACTTCAAAGGTGCCTAACATATCAGGAACAGAGAAAGCGCGTATGGCTATCATCAGTACCATATCTGGAGGAACAAAAAACTCTACGGAGATACCAGCAGTCTCAAGGCTGACCGCTGCTTTCTTTGAAGATATTCATGTTGACGTCTGAAAGTGAACGAAAAAAAAAAGAAGAAGAATACATGTTAGATTACATACTTGTTTTGTTGGAGCTGTGATACTTTTTAAACAACAGATTGAGCTGTGATACTATTTAAACAACAGATTGAGCTGTGATACTATTTAAACAACGTGCTGAGCTGTGATACTTTTTAAACAACATATTGAGCTGTGATACTCTTTAAACAACTTATTGATCTGTGATACTTTTTAAACAACATATTGAGCTATGATACTTTTAAAACAACATATTGATCTGTGATACTTTTTAAACAACATATTGAGCTATGATACTTTTAAAACAACATATTGATCTGTGATACTTTTTAAACAACACATTGAGCTGTGATACTTTTAAACAACATATTGAGCTGTGATACTTTTTAAACAACATATTGAGCTGTGATACCTTTTAAATAACATATTGAGCTGTGATACTTTTTAAACAAGGAGCTCTGTATAATTTCGAATGTATTATAACACAATGGCTTATCTGGTGAGGGGAAGGTGGTAGGGTGACTTCCAAGACTGAGCCATCGAATAGGCACCTCCCACCCGAATAAAAATCTATATATGCCATTATATCAGAAACTATTCTTTTGTCCTAGTATCTTTCTATTTGTTACAATAAAGTGCAATGTTGGTTTCTCACCAGTGTTACTAATTATCATCACTTTTGTTTGCTTAGTTTTAATATCCAGTCCATATTTACGTCTTCTGTAGTCCACTAGCTCTTCTAATTCTTGTTAACTTTTAGCTAACAAAACTGTAATACATTATTTACCACAAAAACTAAAAAAAAAGTACGGAGTCAGTGTTATGAATGGACGATACATGGGATTTCACCCTTCGTCAGCCACCGTTACAAAGCAAACTGACTATACCATTTTAAAACAAAAATCGTATATAACTTCCTATACCAGTTTTACAGCAGCTCCTTTCACCTTGTTTTCCCCTTACACTATATAACAAAACTGCATCATGTTTAAAGTTCACTGATATAACCAATTAGGCGCAGACTGTACCTACCCGAAGGTCTCAAAACCACAAAATGAGAACCACTTTTCTAGGCGACAGAATGTGAACGAATCCAGCGTGTCATTTTAAGCTTTCAAAAAACACTATTTGTCATTCGATACACTTAACACTGGCTTTATGCCAATTACGACGAAGACGCAGGGCTGTGCACAACGTAAATAAAAGCCCAACTGAACTCTGTGTAAATCCATTACAGCCCAGCCAGACAGTGAATTACCCCATGATACCATTTCCTCTCCCTACAAGAAAAGATAGGTACCTATGATAACAAACAAACCCAGTGAGTGATCGATCGTTTATCTTTCATGTTCATATCTAAATATAGAAACAAAGAGGGAAACCCGAGGTTTGTGAACTGTTAACAGTAAACATAAAGGGGTATCCTGCAGGCACTTGCACGAAATAAAGAAGAATACCAGACAACTTAAGTGATGGGCTTGCTGCGGAATCGTACCCATGATCATCGCTTCGCTACGGCAGTGAATCGTAAATAAACACCAAAATTAAGGGGGAAAAAAAAGCTTCTTCGTAAACAGTGGTCATTGTCACGACACCTCGCGCAACTGTGGAATACTAGACTGACTTATTTACCGATATTAATTAGTATAGGCGAGATAACTCAAGATAAGGGACGTAAGACTTAGTGAATTATGCAGAGTGATTAAAAATCCTATTTTAAAATGTGTATATCTTCACACCTCTCCAACAAATTTAATTGAAACACGTCAAAATAAAGACAATTAACTAACATTTCATTACACTAAATGCTACCCCACATACCATTACAACCCAGTGCGAGATGTTGATTATTCTACACATGTTTTTATCTTTGGCATCGTGAGTTTAAGTCATTATAGAATTTACTTTTCTCTTGGAATTAAAAATATATGAAAAAAAAAAATTATTTGTCACACGGCAGTTATTGCTCATTCATTTGGCATTTATTTCATGTATATCCAATGACAGCGTTCGATTGACAGGGTGGTTAGAGCGCTGGTCTCTCGCGGAAAAGGTGTCGGGCTCAATTCACGGTATTGACATGATCCAGTCTACTCAGCAGTAAATGGGGTACTTGAATTTGGTCTTGAGTTAGGGAAGGAAAAGGCAACTAGGAAGGGAGCTGGTCACCCCATCTCCCGATGCTGGACCTAGTATAGTGAAGTCTCTAACACTTCACTCCCCTATGGAAGTATCTGCTATGGGACGATCCTTACCTTTAAAAAAAATATCCAATGAATACTTCTTCTTCCTCGTTCGTCCTGAAAAGGACGTTGGTTGCGTTGTGTCTGTTTACAGCAGAGCTGCGATATCTGAGCCTTTCGGCCGGCACATCCGACTTCAACACGGCATTTTTGGAGACCGGGTTTGCCTTCCCTCTTCGATCCCTACTCTCTCAGCCAGACTGCAGTGATGCAGCTTGTTTCCAGGACCACCACGTGGAGGTGGAGTAGGGTCTTGGTCAGCTCTGGTTCGCTGACCCTGACGCAAGCAGTCAAGCTATGAGTCGCTGGCTGCATTCTCTATTGCTGCGTCTTTGGGTCCCCAATGAATACAAGTACGGATATAAAAATGTAAAAATAGAAAGTCACTTTTCAATTATTCGGCAGAATTAAAGAAGAGCACAGAATATCCGCCGGCGTGATGCTGACCACATCACCCCTAGTGTGTCGTATGGTCAAGAAAATAAGGGCCTAACACGATATTCCCAATATGCCTCAGTGGGCATGTAACGGGATCCTTTACCTTAGAGAATAGCTGGTATGTGTTATTTTTTTAGGGTAACACGTGGTATGAATATAACAACAAACAATAGGGAAGCCGGTGGTCAGTAATTATTCGGTTTGTTGCAGGTATTCGTGAGAAATAAAGAAGTAAAAAAAAAAAAAACTAGATAACATAAAAGTTACAGAAGTGATAGGCCTACCGGGGAATCAAACCCAGGACTATCTGAATTGCACCATCGCCTAGCTACGGGCTGGAGTGAATCGAGAGTAAACACACTGCCAACTCAGTGCAATAAAAATAATGCCTGGTTGATTCATTGCCTATTTGTTAAAATAAAAATGGTTAGAAAAAACCCGGTTTGAGCACTTCGTCAGAAGGCAGCCCAATTACCTATCTCTTTGGATTTTTTAATTGAATTTTGTCTTATGTTTGACGAGGCGCGCCGCCGTTCAACCTAGACACTGGGTCCGTCGGTTCATAGCTAGCCTACAGCAGCATACTGTCACAAACCAGGGTTGTTATTACAAAACCACATAAATCGGACAACATTTTTTCGACCCCGAGTCTGATTTCGACTCGAGTAATTTACTCCAATAATGTATAATACCCCACCTCCGACGCCATTAATTATTAATTGCATCATACATAATAATACCTCTGATTATATATATATATATATATATATATATATATATATATATATATATATATATATATATATATATATATATATATATATATTTTTTTTTTTTTTTAAATATAAATTTTTGCCTCGTTTTGGCGAGGCGCGTCCCGTTCAACCTCGTCGGTTATATTAGGGCGCATGTCCAAATACAAAAGACCTCTAGGTCTCGAGAATTAAGTATATCTCTGATATATGCTCAGTGACTAACAATGGAAAGTTATGAATTCATCATGGTTTTTTTTTTTAAACAGTCCTACATTGAAAAGCTATGTACTTTTTTTTAAAAGGTGATGGGAGGAGAGGGGGCTAGTATCAGCTGAACTTCATTGCCTCGGCTCGTCCACCATCTTTGTCTACCCCGTTCAATCTAATTGTCGGTTATAATATAAAGGTACGTATTTAATGTCATTTTATTTTCAGTTTTGTGTTATATTCAAGTTTCTATTGTACTTTGTAACCGATTGTTATTGGTGGTGTCAATTTATATTCGAATTTGGTGTTTTCAAGCCGTTTGTTTAATTAAATGTTTTTCCTTATATTATGAGAAGTCAGTAGTTTTTGTTTGTTTTGCCTTTTTCTTTTTAAATGGTGTGTTAGTTTTTTGCTTATTAATTATTAATTATTATTTGTTTGATTTGTTTTTCGTAAACAGTATTACTATATTTATTATAATTACTAATGTTGTCACTATTAATACCCGTACGTGGAGAGAACCTCTGGTATCCTCAAATAGTGTACATGAGATGGGGTGCAACCAGGATATGAGAATGTCAGGCACCTAGAATCCTGTGTATTGTAGTTGGAGACATCCAGATGCTGGGATTTAGAGGCCAATTTGTGACCAAGGAGACAGCTGGTTAAAAGCTATGTAATCATAGTGGCTTTCTTATTTAGGGGTAAACTGTTTTCATACTTCATGGTGGCTTTCTTATGTAGCGGAAAGCCATGTATTCAAACTTAATGTTGGCTTTATGTAGTAGAAAGTTATGTATTCATAGTGGCTTTCTTATACAGTGGACAGCTATGTAGCCTATTCATAGTGGCATTCTTATATAGTGGAGAGCTATGTATTCATAGTTGCTTTCTTGTATAGTGGAAAACTTTTCGTACTTCATGTTGGCTTTCTTAAGTAGTTGAAAGCTATGTATTCAAACTTCATGTTGGTTTTATGTAGTAGAAAGCTATGTATTCGTAGTGGCTTTCTTATACAGTGGAAGCTGTGTATTCATAGTGGCTTTTTTCTTATACAGTGGAAGTTATGTATTCATTCTGGGTTTTTTTTTTAATACAGTGGAAAGCTAGGGCCTATATATTCATAGTTCAAGGTAGCTGTTTTATATAGCCTAGTGTAAATTAAATTTCTATAGTCCATATTGGCTTTCTCATAGTGGACAGATATGTGTTTATAGTTCACAGTATCTTTCTCATAGGCTATAGCGGAAAGCTTCTTGCAAGTAGGCTAATGTAGTTTTATACTACGTATTTTGAGTGTTCACAAGTGAGTGTGTGTGTGCGTGTATGCGCGCGTGCTTTGAAACACTGCAGTATTGTTTTGTTTTCTTTCTGCTGAAATACACATTCAAAATTTGGTAGGCTATACACTACATACAATCCAGCAGCCTCACTTACCTTAAAAAAAGGTCGACCAAAATAATCCTCTAATTTTTCCCATCATCTATTAACTCCGTTTTAGAATCGTAAGTAGCCTAACATCTTTCACTTTACGAGCTGTAGTAACCACTCAAGTTAACACCGACTGAGTGTAAACATTCCCTTACATGGTTCACAAATGTTATCGTATCACAAAACGGGATATCCACTTTCTCATGCTGGCCAACGAATTCAGTAATAACCTTGAATTAAGAACTATTTTTAATCACTAGTTAAACTCACTAAATTCACATTGACAAGCAAACAATGATTTTAACGGCAAGTAGACAAACAAGCGATCGCTACTCAAGTTGGTACTGAAATCGTTGTGTCTTTCCTTCGTACACAGCAGGCTTCGTTTTAGGTTACGTTGTGGGGGACCTATGGGCGGGACTCCTCTATTTGCTTCACTGAATAAAGCGACGAATGGTTCGCGCGGGCAGGGGAACCCGCTTTCTGAACAGCTGGCGTCAACAGGGGTGCACAGGAAGTGTCGTCAAGCCTCGAATCTGTTTACTACGATAGATACGAATAGACACTGGAAGAGAATATGTTGGAACATCGTTCTTGAACGCATGGGAACATGTAGAAGCACGGAGAAATGGTTCAATGCGTGGTCTGAATATAGATGGACCAATTTACAATTACGGGTCTTAAAACTGAAATACGTTGTGGAGCGGCTATGGCTATTCCTGTTCTCTTCGTGACTTCTGTTTCGCATCTGCCATCTTATTTGACTGTTATGATTAAAATTCATAGGCCTAACGATTGTGTCGGTAAAATTAGGTAGCTCGACAGGGTTCCTTGTTTGTTTATTTTATACAAAGTCATTTATTAATACAGGAAGTGACGTCATGCCTATATGGTGTATTTGGCAGACGTAAAACTAAAACTGCAGAAGTGAGGAGATTATCTGCAAGCCTTCTACCATTGTGTGTCATGGCGAGTGGACGCATGTGTTTGAGCTCCTGAAGATATATATATCCTGTACATTCTTATGTTGTTCCATCACTAATACATCAAGATTTTCTGTGAGGTGTATCTAGTTATCTTCATTTAAAGGGAGTATGGATTCTCAATGTCGAGTGGGGAAAATATGATTAATAAAAATGTGGAACATGAAAAGGACAGCGTTCCAGACATGAACGGACTGCCTAAAGTTTTATCGACGACTGCATATACTATGCCATTTGTATGTTGAAATGAAACGTATTCAATTTGGAGCATTGTGAAGTTTGAATAAAAATGTATCCTGTCCACTTCGTCCATTGTGGCTCAAATAAGGGTGATTGATGTTGGCTGGTTTCGGTGTCTAGATGTTTGCTACCCTAGAAGTGAACTTGGCCTACAGGAACTATCCTATATATATATATATATATATATATATATATATATATATATATATATATATATATATATATATATATATATATATATATATATATATATATATATATATATATATATATATATATATATATATATACTGTTCAAAAAAAAAAAAAAAAACGCACAGCTACTGAAGGCACGCACATAGCCATAATTTTGACATTCAATAACTTTTTTTAATTTAATGAGTTAATTGTTCAAATTGCACACAAGAATACCTTAGGGTTCAACCAATCAATTGACAGTTGTTTTGCATCTAGGTCACGAGAGTTTTTGGCGTACGGGCTTTCCCGTTAGTATGGTGTGTGGCCTCCTCTTGCATCGATCAGCGACTGGCATCTCCTGGGCATGGATGCGATCAGACGTCTGATGTGGGCCTGTGGGATGGCTGCCCACTCTTCCTGGAGTGCCTGGAACAGATCACGACGATTGGCTGGAGCAACGTCTCGGCGACAAACACGTCTATGCAGCTCATCCTACAGGTGCTCAATCTGACTCATGTCTGGAGACAGGAATGGCCAGGGAAGGGTGAGAATGTTGTTGGCAGTCAGGAACTGCGTGGTCAACCGTGCACAATGGGGTCTAGCGTTGTCCTGTTGAAACACAGACCTTTGGGCAGCCAAAAGTGGAAGGACATGGGGTCGAAGAATTTCATTGACGAATCGTTGCGCATTCAAGCCTCCTTCAATGTGCACCAATTGACTCCATCCGTTGTAACTGATCATTCCCCACACCATTGCACCTCCACCACCGTGCGGCGGAGCTTTATCAATGCAATTTTGGGCAAAACGTTCATTTCGCCTACGGTAGACCCTACGCCGTCTATCATGACGCTGCAACAAAAAGAAAGATTCGTCACTAAACCAGACACGTCTCCATTGATTGTCAGCTGCCCAGGGACGATGCTGGTTGGCCCAAAGAAGTCGATTTTGGCGATGGCGGCCTTAAAGGACAGGTCCTCGGTGAGGTCGTTGTGCCCAAAGTCCAGCGTCATGCAGTCTATTCCGGACAGTTTGATCAGACACATGACGTCCTGCAGGCAATGACTGGGCAGTTGAGGAAGCTGTTGTAAACCTGTCTCTGAGGTAACGAAGCCGAATAAAGCGATCCTCCGCTGCTGTTGTCACTCTGGGTCGTCCACTGCGATGCCGATCTTCAACTGAGCCAGTGGCTTGTAACCGGTGCCAAAGTCGACTGATGATACTCTGATCCACGTTTAGATGCCTGACAACATGACTTTGACTTTCGCCTGCATGCAGTCGGCCAATAGCAATGTTCCTTAAATTTATCGGTAGAGACGCCATAAATGTCTGCTTGAAAATGAACTGAACTTTTTTTGTGTAGCGTTATCATTTTTTAGGGTTTCAGTTGCGTAGTCAGTGAATAGTGTTCACCCCAAATTTTGTTGCTTTCACGTGCGCGCAACATGAGCTGTGGTCAAAAATTGCGTCATAAACACTATTGACCACTGCGTTGTAACGATTACAAAAACGAACGCAATTCAGGTCAACACGTGCATTTGACACTGTAAAGAACATTTGAGGCTGGTTTTTATATACCCTAGCACCAAATTTTACTTACAAACTCATAAAAACGCGCCCACGGATAGCTATGCGTTTCTTTTTTTTAACAGTATATATATATATATATATATATATATATATATATATATATATATATATATATATATAGACAGGGTGTTTATAAAGTCGCTGTGCAGTGAATTTGAAAAATATTTTAGAAATTACGTCACGAATGATGCAAATTTACGTCATGATATTCTGTGTTCCAATGCTGTGTTCCACAATCCCGTGTACAGCATTACACAACAAGCCCCAATTGAAAACCACATTTCTGGTGACGTAGTCTCGCCCGGGCGTAAGTTTCACTGCACAGCGACTTTATAAACACCCTGTATATATACTAGCAGATATACCCGGCGTTGCCCGAGTTAAAAAAATAACTGAACTTTTAATATATCACCTGGTTGCGGTACATCTAAGCCACCATTATTATTATCAGAGCACACAGGACCAACTCTCCACGGTTAATTCTCGGATTAACCGAATGACAACTATACATCTAATATCCAGCATATCTACTCCGATCATGTTCTCTATCGTACCTCTCACGACCACATCTAATTCAACCATGTCCTCCACCATACCTCTCACCTACACCGCACCCACTTCAATAATGTCCTTCACCTTACCTCTTATCTCCAGCACATCTACTGAAATCATGTCCTCCATTGTACCTCTCACCTCCAGCGCATCCACTCCAATCATGTCCTACACCATACCTCTCACACCAAGCACATTGTCATGGGATTTTCTCCCCTTGCTCGGCAGTGAAGGTCCAGCAGCGGCCAACTTCAGAGTATCTACTAAGAGTCTTCAAAGGTATCTACCTTTAGCTCAAGATTACTCTTGGCAGAGATGTGAATTGAAGAATAGTGCTTCAGTTCTAGGAAGCCTCATAGGAATTTAAGAAATAAAGTATTACGGCTGTTAGGATCCAGCCCGTGTAAACTTTTTATCTTCCAAGACCTTCTATGAGGGGTAAGAATTTTGCTCGTTTTGATGAACCGCCAGCTGATATAAATCGGTAAAATATTACTGTAATAGCTCTGTTATAAGTATTTAAAAAGACTTAGACTTACGGGTGCAGTTCAGTCAAAATGACTGAATCAAAATATAAATTTGTATATATACACATAAAAAATGTAATAAGTACTTATAGTTAACAATGTAAATAAATAATGGTGGGGTGAATTAATAATCTTCTTTAAAATTTCATCATTGGTGAATAAGAGATAAACAAATACCCTCCTGAGTATTGGGTTTCCTGACACAAAATCAGATGTGCCTCCCTTTCATTCTACCATCCCATCTGCCTCAGAACTTTACTCTCTCTCTCTCTCTCTCTCTCTCTCTCTCTCTCTCTCTCTCTCTCTCTGAGCATTAATGTTAATCACAGTGAGTGGAAAACACCCATTGCATTTAAATAAACATGTTTACGTATACATTTGCACTGGTTGAAAAGGTTAATATAATAAGTATGTTCATCATTTATGTCATCATCCACTCACTGCTCCATATAAAACTTGGCACTACCTGTGCTTTTGGTTCTCAATGAGAAACCCGCATGAAGAAGTCACCAGCTCTTGCAGTGATGGTTCATGAAACTATCTTTCTATATGCTGAGGTTGCCAGTCTCGTATGAACTTGGACATCCACTAGCAATTTTCACATGTTAATAATGCAAACTATAGAATTATAAAATGTACAACTCACCCCAAATACTTGGGAATACAGACTACTGGCTCAGAAAAATGGTTAAGGCAACTTGGTTAAGATGCCTCTTACACGTGGTCTGGGGCATTACTTTGCAAATACAGGGTGTTTATAAAGTCGCTGTGCAGTGAAATTTACGCCCGGGCGAGACTACGTCACCATAAATGTGGTTTTCAATTGGGGCTTGTTGTGTAATGCTGCACACGGGATTGTGGAACACAGCATTGGAACACAGAATATCATGACGTAAATTTGCATCATTCGTGACGTAATTTCTAAAATATTTTTCAAATTCACTGCACAGCGACTTTATAAACACCCTGTAGAATCCCACTGTTGCAGACTTTCAGACTTAGTTAATTGGGCTCATATTATGTTTCACTTCATGTATTCTAAATTCATCTGTTCTGCCATCACGGAGTATCTTTCTGCTGCAACTTTGGGTTTATCAACGTTATTTTATAATTTTCGTATCAGCGTTTCTTTCATTAAACTTTGTATTCGTATTGACTGACAGTGATTGATTATTTCTATTATTAGCAGCTTGTATTGAAGTGTTATATTCTTGAACTAACCTTGAAGGTTAACGGTCACCAGTCATGGAACGTAATTGAAACTTGTAGAACACTTCAGGGAACAAGTCTCGTTCAGACGACTAAACATATTTAATAACGTTCATCATTTCATCATGAATACTTAACAAGATATTACACATTAAACACACTTGCTATCCAAGTTCTAGAGTTCATTTCTTGCCAGACATTGTACGTCTGTCGTGTAACCGTTTTCATATAGTTTATGTCTTTGACCAAATCTATTTTATTAAGCATTTGGTATAACTATTATATTTCTGATTAATAGTGACATAGAGGAGTGATTCGCACATCCAACAACTGTGTCTATTATATTAATTCACTTTTGGCATTGTGGTAAGTTGGGATTATATAAATATTTATAGGGGACTTAGTGTACTGACTAAGTCCCCTATAAATATTTATATAATCCCAACTGTGAAGGTATCTGTATCTAATAAGTGTGGTGTGTTACAGATGACCTTACTTTGCTACCACATTTAGACCTCAATCAGACTTATTCTGGAATATTGTGATGACTTCGTTGAATGTCTAGGGTTATGATAATGATGAAGGGTAAGTTCACAACAACCAACAGACAGATAAACACTTTTATTAATTTCCACAACACTTTACAACACTATGACAAGCACATACATATAACACTCTAGAAGACTAGCTTAAGTAAGTCAAGTGTTAAAGTTTAAATTATGTATTAATTTCTTTCAAGAATAGATATCCTGATCCAACTACAGAGTGAATCAGGAATCACAATCAAATGGAAACACAATGTTTATGTACAAAATTTATACAAAGGATCTTTGTCCTGACATATAATATTATTACAATATGTGTGTAGGGTTGTGATATAGTATTATGAGGTAATACTGGCTTTTGAAGCTAGGTTGTTGTTTATCATCACGACTTCATGTGTTTGTTACTGGTGGAAATAATATTGAAGGGTTCACAGTTCTTTTTATTTGTAAAATAATTACTGTCCCTCTTAAATTAGTATTATAGTCAATTTTATGGTGGGTTATACAAGGGTGAGCTGCTCTGGCTGACACATTCTTATCTGATGTGTCGGCGGCAGGAAAACTGTCTCCTCTGCTCGCTTGCTTCTCAGTTATCTTAAAATACACCACTGGTCGATATCTTGGACAAGGAGTCTGCTGCCAGCCCTCTGGATCCAGCAAACTCAGACCAGGTGCGGCTCTAATACTTCAGTACCACGGTCCCTGAAATAAGAAGGTTGTACCTCCTTCTTCAGAACTAATTTATAATATATTTCCACACTGAAGTACAGGACATTACAAACACAGAGTTCAGCGCTGTAGGCCAACTGCTAGCTTCTCATGTGACAATATATATCAGTATTCCTCTCCCTAATGGTTACAACGCCTCTGCAATTCCAGCGTTAATTCCTTCTATACAATAGGATAGGTGTCATGTTACTATTTGGCAATCCCATATATGTCTATGCAGTTATACTCCTCTCTGACAAGCTTTTACATGGTGGAGCAATATCTAGGCTTTGCCTTCTGGTTGCTACTGAACCACACACATACAGACACAATTTATCATTTCATATTCAATTTTCATATAATATATATATACATATATAGGAAATAAGTCTAGCTTACCACAATTCATGGAAATATTAAACAAGTAACGTTGACTGGCAATGAATTCTGGCACAATTTTGATCTGCCTCTGTCCAGGCTTTTCCGTTATTAGAAATTTCTTAGCCTGCTCTCAACGCACTTTAGTGTCACAAGATTCGCGTGGGATTGGCATTCACTTTTAATCGCGAGACGACGTGGGACAATTGCATGCGTTCCTCCGTGCATCTCTCTCTCTCTCTCTTCGAAGCCCGTCTGTCATTTAGGTTAACGTAGTGTGTATAATGACATTAATGTAGTATTATATCTAGGTCATTAAGCAGTTTGCGTATCTCAAGGTTTTCTAAGAAACACAGTACCAGTTTTATTTTTAGAAACGCGTGTAGGCTTTTGCGTAGTGTTTATGCAGACGAAATAGAAAAAGGAGGGTCTCTTGTTCAGTCATTATGGCGTTATAAAACGGAAGCGCTATTGGGAAAGCACTGGTCTTTCACCATGCTTCTTTCTTTTGTATTATTTCGTTCTACTTTACATTTATGTTCTAATTTATATATGTGGATTTAGAATATTTCACCACAAATTCTCCCCACTTAAAACAGACATCATATGTCAGTCCATAATTCTATATACACATAGAGAAATTTAATATTATTCCTGGTGATCACTGTGATTCTCATCACACGGATGGCGGCTTTGAAAATCCGCATCAACGTTTCGCTGATTTTATTTTTATCATGGATTAATGCAGGTTGGTCAATTCAAAGTAAGCACTACTGACGAAGGTTGCTTCAGACCTCTGCAATCCAGGAATCCATTTCAGATATGTTACTGAACAGCTGCAAGTGCTACTGCTTGTCTTAAGGCTGCTTAGCAATCCATATTCACCATTTCTCTTCTCTGAGTCTGCTCAACGACATGTCCCGAGAATATTACATGTTCCTCAAATTGTACGTTATGAGGAGTTGATCTATATGGTGATATCTGAGTTGTGTAGGGGATCCAATAATTTCCTCATCATTCCAGAGAAGACACTGGGCGCATTTTTCAATCCAAATGGCAATCTATTAAATTCATAGTGTCCCTCTGAAGTACTAAAAGCTAGGTATGGTCTAACCTCAGGCTTTACTGGAATCTGATAGTATCCTTTACTCAGATCCACTTTTGAGAAATATTTAGCTTTATTTAGCCTGGCAAACAGCTGGTTTGTATCCGGCAATGGATCCACCTGTCCTTCTGTAATAGCATTCAGTCTCCTGTAATCTATACAGAGTCTATGTTCTCCAGAGGGCTTCCTTAAGAGTACCACACTGGAACTATACGAAGATTCACTGTGTGAAATAATTCCTTCCTTCAACAAATAGTCTATCTCTTCCTTCAAAGCTTTCTCCTTAGCAAAATGAATCGAATATGCTTTCATACATACAGGTGTGGGGTCTATCAGTTTCATATCATATTCCAATAAGTTTGTATGCCCCGGACGGTCCGTTAACACCTCTGTATGCTACTCTAGAACCTGTTACACTCTCTCCTTCTGATCTTTCGTTAAATGTGTACTGATTTTCACCTGTGCAGCTGTCTCACAGGGGTGTAATGGATATTCAAATGATGAAAGTGGTTCCTTTTTCATCTCCATTGCAATAGACAAGGTCAACAAATGTGTCTCTTCCTGATTTTCTCTTTCCAGAAATTTCTTCAGTAGATTCACATGATAGATTTTTTTCTTTCCCCTTCTTATCTATCTTATAATTTGTTCTAGACACCTTCTCTAGAACTGTATATGGACCTTGCCATCCAATTTGCAACTTATTCTGGCTACCGGGTAGAAGAAGCAGTACCTTCTTTCCCACAGCCAAATCTCTGTCTTTAGCTTTCTTGTTGTAATAGGCAGCATGTTTTTTCCTGGCTTGTCTCAAATTTTCATTGGCAAGTTTCCAGCCAGTTTTTAAACGAGTGGTCAGCTCATTCACATATTGGTATGATGATGTAACATTTTCCTCTGCCTTTTCATCAGTCCACGTTGTTAACAATCTACATATGGACTTTTAAATTCACAAACTTATTTTTCCTGGCACATGTCAGGTCTCTTCCACTTGAAGCACTGTTGTGATGACTTTTCTTCCCAGAATCATCATGCACAAAACGACCGCTACCAATTTTTTTCTTGGGGCTTTCTCCCCACTTAGAATTCTTGATGAGAGATCTCCTCTCTACATCTTCTTCCTCCAGTTTACATAAGTCCGATTGAGGGATTTTCGGCTTATTCTGGGAAAGACAGCTTTTTGCACTCGCTGCATAGTGGCCATAGTAAAACAGTCAATTTAAGATTGTCCGTGACAAGGGGCTTCCCATTCCACTTTATTATTCTTCCTATTGTCAGGCCTACGTTTGCCCAATGGCGTGTCCAGGTCCTGATCAATGTTCCCACTTGTGGGTGTTCCCTCATGTGCTATGCTACACCTTTCTACAAAATTCACAATGTCCCACCTTGCCTTGGGCCAATAATAATTTTGAGCTACCTTTTGGATGATGGTACCTATTTTTTCATGGTCCCCATCTTTTCTCACATGTAAGCTCCTTATTAAGTCTGCCCGATACCTTTTAGGAAGTACCAGCTGTCCCTGACCTTTGGATCTAGTTCCGGTCTTCCGGTATATCAGTTTGTTCTTCATAAAAAAAGTCTCATTTTCCTGGAGGTGTGTGACAATTGGACAATTTTCTAAAACAAGGCTTGAGTGTCTTATCCCCAGCCTGTGCCTTCCTCATCTCTTCTGGAGTGGTATTTATCATAATATCCTCCTCCTGTCTAGAGGTCGACCTGACCTGAAGGGTGGCCATTACTATAGGATTCCTTCAACAACGGTCAGTGTCATGATTGTCCATCCGACAATTTTTACACCATCTCCTTTCTTGGTTGAAAGATTTTCTTTCATCAAATTTCCTTTCATCGAATTGTGGGGTTTTATTTTTATTTTCATACCGTGGCCTATCAAACTGGTGCTTACCTTTGTTCTGATCTCTATGATCAAACTTATTACAGTTTTGTGGTGCCTTAAAATTGTCTACCTGTTTCTTTTTATTACCTGTTACCTCTGCTTGAGCTGCCTGATATCTTTCAGCAACATTTAGTAACTCACCCAGCCTCTCTGCACCTTGTTCCATGAGAAACTTTCTCAGGTCTGGAGCCATGGACTCTCTTTGTTGTTCTATAAGGATCATTTCCTTAAGATCTTGGGTTTTCCCCAGAGCCGTCCATTTCTCCAAGTATGTCTCTAACCGTGCAGAGAACTGGTGATATGTCTCACCTGACAGTAGTTTAGCATTCCTAAATTTTTTTCTATAGAATTCTCCATTCTTTTCATATCTTAACAAAAGAGCCTGCTTTAACATGTCATAATTTTCTTGATCATCTCTGCTCATCTTGGCAAAAACGTCATAAGCTGTACCACGAAGCCCTTGTGATAACTTTAAGCTCCACCTCTCTCTCTCTCTAACCCATACGTGGTAGCTAACAGTTCATATCTATTTAGATAGCTCTCAATATCATCGTCTTTCTCAACAAAATGATCTAAATGAAAGCTCATAGCTGAGGTTGAGGCTCCCTGACTAGCAGTGGCATCGGAGGTAAAGGGACTGGCACCATTTTCAGGAGCATGGCCTTGAAATTCCAACTCCCTTAGTCGTAACTCATGCTCCCTCTGTAATCTTTTCTCCTCCTTTGCTGCTTCCCTTTCGGCAGTCAATTTTTTTTCTTCTGCCTCCCTTTCGGCAGTCAATCTTTTTTCTTCTGCCTCCCTTTCGGCAGTCAATCTTTTTTCTTCTGCCTCCCTTTCGGCAGCTTGCCTTCTTTCCTCTGCTTCCCTTTCCGCAGCCTGCCTCTTTTCTTCTCTTTCTGTAGCTTGCCTTCTTTCCTCTCTTTCTGCCTCCAGCTTCTTCTCTTCATACTGGAGCCTTTTAATCTCTTTTTCTGCCTCCAATGCCTTAGCCTCTTTGTCAGCCTCAATCTGCAACCTCTTAATTTCTTTTTCAGCCTCTAACTTTCTTTCAGCCTCTTTTTCTAATCTTTCAGATTCTAATTTTCTTTCAGCCTCTTTTTCTAATCTTTTTTTCTTCGCGTTCAATAAATTTTGTGGGATTTCTCCGCAGGGAGCACAAAAAAATAAGTGGGGAAAAAGTCAGGAGGGAGAATAAAAAAATGGTGGTAAAATGTGGGGTGGGAAAAAAAAAAAAAAAAAAAAAAAGAAAAAAAACAAAGTATAACGGTCTGAAAATGGTGCATTTCAAACAATTGGACAAAACAAAAATAGGTAATTGAAGGTGTGTAGTGGGGAACAAAAAACGGAGGCAGTAAATAAAACGATTCGTGAGTGGGTAGGGGCTGATGTATTGTCAATTAATCTCTCGCGTACATAAGGGTAAACTTGGGGGAGGGGGATGCAAGTGATATAGTGGGTCTGGCGAGTAAGAGTAGGTTTTAGAGATGAGTGAGTGGGGGGGGAGGGGGAGGTTGGAGTGGTCTTGTTAGTTTTTGGGTGTAGATGGGGATGTTGATGTGGGATGGGTTGGAGTATTTGGTTTTTTGTTTGTTAGGGTGTTGTGTGGGGGGTTCGATTTTTTTTATTTGTTATAGGATTAGGCGTGGTCAATTGACAGGCAATCATATTATCGTGGTTGCCCGTCTTCTTGTTGTCCCAATCTGGGTAGTTG
>JAMPIV010018423.1:0-55698 GCA_024509875.1 Oreohelix idahoensis | reverse complement strand
TTATTTTTCCTATTTTCTTTTATCTTTAAGCATTACCATTCCTATTCTTTTGAGTGTACGGTGGTTGGGTGGGTGTGGGGGTTGGGGGGTGTGAGGGGGTGTTGTTTTTTGTGGTTTTTTTTATTCTTTTATGGCTTTGTAAACTACCAGTCTGAGTAAATGCTGCACCACAAACATCACACTTGTAAGGCTTCTCTCCTGTATGTATTCTTTTATGCGTTTGTAGTTTATCAATTGCAATAAATGCTGCACCACAGATATCACACATGTAGGGCTTATTTCCCATATGTATTCTTTTATGTCTTTGTAAGTTACCAGTCTGATTAAATGCTGCACCACAAACATCACACTTGTAAGGCTTCTCTCCTGTATGTATTTTTTTATGGCTTTGTAAGGGACCTATCAGAGTAAATGCTGCACCACAGATATCACACATGTATGGCTTATTACCTGTATGTATTCTTTTATGATTTTGTAGACTACTGCTCAGAGTAAATGCTGCACCACAAACATCACACATGTAAGGCTTATGGTAACCAGGCTTATTTCCTGTATGTATTCTCTTATGTCGTTGTAAGCTATTTGTACAAGTAAATGCTGCACCACAAACATCACACTTGTAGGGCTTCTCTCCTGTATGTATTCTCTTATGTCGTTGTAAGCTATTAGTCCAAGTAAATGCTGCGCCACAAACATCACAATTGTAAGGCTTTTCTCCTGTGTGTATTCTTTGATGAATTTGTAGACTATTGCTCTGAGCAAATGCTGCACCACAAACATCACACTTGTAAGGCTTCTCTCCTGTATGTATTCTTTGATGAGTTTGTAGACTACTGCTCACAGTAAATGCTGCACCACAAACATCACACTTGTAAGGCTTCTCTCCAGTATGTATTCTTTGATGATATTGTAGACTATTGCTGTGAGCAAATGCTGCACCACAAACATCACACTTGTAAGGCTTCTCTCCTGTATGTATTCTTTGATGAATTTGAAGTTTACTGCTCACAGTAAATGCTGCACCACAAACATCACACTTGTAAGGCTTCTCTCCAGTATGTATTCTTTGATGAATTTGTAGACTATTGCTCTGAGCAAATGCTGCACCACAAACATCACACTTGTAAGGCTTCTCTCCTGTATGTATTCTTTGATGAATTTGAAGTTTACTGCTCACAGTAAATGCTGCGCCACAAACATCACACTTGTAAGGCTTCTCTCCTCTACGTATACTTTTATGTCTTTTTAGGTGACCTATCTGAGTAAATGCTGCTCCATAAACATCACACTTGTAAGGCTTCTCTCCTGTATGTATTCTTTGATTATTTTGTAGACTACTGCTTAGAGTACATGCTGCACTGCCAACATCACAGTTGTCAGGTTTTTTTCCTGTATGTATTCTTTCATGTAATTTTTGGCTACCACTTTGATTAAACTCTGCATCACAATTGTAAAGTTTATCTTGTGTATGTATTCCTTTATGTTGCTGTAGGTTATCTTTCACAGAAAATGAAATACCACAAATACCACACCTGTAGGACCTATCTTCCTCTATTTTAATGTGAGACTGAATGCTTAAATCACTGCAAGTATCAACAGCTCTGTCACTAGCACAAAGCTGAACATTTATCTCACTGGCAGAAAATGGTTTACTACAATTTATGTTAGAGACTTGATTTTTAGAAACTGATGTATTACTGTGTATGTTGTCAAACACTGTAGCTGTCCTTTCCTGACTGTTGATGAAGTTCAATGATGCTTCATTACCAGTGAGTCTCAGATTGATGCTATCCATTTTTGCTACATCAGTAAAGGTGGCTTCTCCAATCTTATTCACTGCTTCATTCATGCTATTTCCACTGTCCTGTGGTAATACATTCTGAAGATCACTGCATTTATTATCAAACTCCCAGCCTCCATCTCTGTGTACTGCTTTCATATGCTTATCCAGGACATGAAGTTGGAAGAAATGAGTGTTGCACAGGTGACAAGAATAAACACCTGTAATAATAAAAATAATGAGCAAAGATAAATAATGAAATGCATGTCTTACATAATGTCTTAAATAATGTGCAAGAGCTAAGAGGAGTGGCGTCACAACGAACAACCTGGAGAGCACTGGTTTCTGCCTTATGCGCCGTGTTTGGCGCTTAAAGAATTTATTATTTATTATTATTATGTCTTACATGTTTAGTTACAATTTGTTAGGAAAGTGTATTAACAAACACATTAGCACAATTTCCTGATAATTATGTGATTGTTATTCAGGATCAACATCATTGCAATCCAGGCAAACCCATTGGTGCTACATCTCCCTCAGCAAATGTTGAAGTGTATGAATGTTTACTGTACTGCAGTATCCTGATTTTATACATGTTGGATGCATCCTCTCATACGTTATACCTGCTAGTCTTATGTCTGGTGCCACATTCAAGCTATCTTTGCCTTGTTGATTTATCTTAGCAGTGTTGTTTTCTAACAGACAATCATTAATTGATCTCAGTATCTCTACCTTGTGCACAACCAGTGTCCCCACTACGGGTGCGAGTGAAGTTAGTCAGCACTCTTACTGTTGTAAGATTAAAGGCAATAATTCAAGATTCAATTAAAGGATTTTCCTCTAAGATGATAGCCTCCTATAATTGATAGTTCATACTTCACCTTCAATTGCATTGTTAGATCATCCTTACAGACTTGCATGTGCACACACTCCCAGGCACAATGTATTTAACACTTAGCATCTCATGTCATACATAATTACTAGAGAATTTAAATCATCAACCAGTGATATTAAGCATGAAAACTTATGAAGACATGTGTGTGTCTTCAGTCCAACAGAAGTCTGAGTCAACACCTTCCGTGTTTGATGTCTGACCAGAAAGAAGCTAAGGTCATTGGGAAATAGAACACTGTTCATACTTTACTAGGAAACATTATCCAGTGAAAAGCATTTGCATTCTCTTTTTCTTGTCCCTCTCTTGAATAGGTTTCTGTCTTTCTTAATGAGCCAATTTCTGGAGACCTTGTTCATAATATTTTATAAGCCATTACTGCTGACAACTACTGTTGTAGCAACCCCAATATACATGATACAACAGTGTCATACACCTGAATGACTTGTACCATAGATTGGCGCCAGTGTCTGAAGATCACTTAAATCCTAGCCCCTGCAGACCCAAGTAGAACAGTCCCAATTAAAATGGTTTGGCCATGTCTGCAGAATGGGAGAAGATCGGATACCACGACTAGCAAGGGAAACAAAGAGCCAAGGATCCAGACCCCAAGGATGACCCAGAGTCCATTGGGAAGACAACATTAGACAATCTTTGAAGGACTGAGGACTAGAATTGAACCAGGCCAGGAGGAAGACAGCCGATAGGATAGTCTGGCGCTCTCTCTTCCAAACCTCTACACCTCACGGTAGAAGGGGAACGACTAAGTAAGTAAGTCTGAAGATCAAGGTCTCTATAATATTTTCTATTGATGCAACAGACATCCTTTTTGAACCCTTAAAAGCATGGACTGAGAGTGTGACACAATAACTGCCCTGGTTACTGCAGTTCTTCTTCTTCTTCCGTCCTTAGCCACCGACCGTCAAAGCAGTCAGTGGCCATTACGCCTAGTGGCGTCTTAGGGCAACAGCAGATAGGTTTTTTTTGCCATTGTTTCCCATCACGCCTAGTGGCGTCTTTAGGGCAACGGCAAATCAACCCATTTGCTGTTGTTTCCGTAATCGAAGTGACTGGCAAACGGGTGATCAGCCCGTTGTTTGATAATCTTAGCCCAATATAATAGTGTGCCAGTGGGTATAGACCCGGGCTCTTTATAACTTCCCCGATATATTTAATTCTTAAAGCTTTAATTTTGGTTACTGCAGTAACAGCCTCTATCTCCATTATGTATACATTAAGCAAGTTTAATTAAATTTGTAAATAGACTTAATTTTAAAGAAAGGCCAACTCACTGCTTAGTATTAAATGTCATGCTGTGCTGATATTGAAATCAAGTAAACTTGTGTAGCCAAAATACGAGTTTAAAATAATAACATTGCTATTATACATACCTTTCTCATCTTCAAATAAGCATAACTGTTGTTGACTTTCTGGCATGTCCAAGAAGTCAGTATACTGTATCTCAGTTTTAGTACAGCCTTTGTCACAATCAGCCTGAAACAAATTTTGATCAATCCAGGCATTTATGACAAATTATCATTTTCACTTTTAGCTCCCTAAACAGCCTAGGCCTTCAACAAATTTCTGCCAACTCCTCTTGTTGTATACTATCAGCTCAAGGTATCTCCATGACTGACTCATATCTTTGACTTTTGTATCCAGTTCTCTACTGTGTGTGTTTTTGAGTCTCCCAAAAACTCTTTTACCCTGGACATTTCAGAATGCTATAAACTAGAGCTTTATAATTGAACGGCTTTGACACTGCAGTTAAAGATTGAGATTTTTGTGTTGGACTTGATTTATTTTTCCATTTATGACACTTGTCATACACAATATTAAAACGTATGGGAGATAAGTTTTTTTTCTGTATACATTTTCTCATTATTGCCATCACTCATGAACACATACAAAGACATACTCACATGCACATACACAAATGAACACATACTCTTACATATACATAAACAGACAAATGCTCATGTACATACTTATAAACACACACATATACAAATATATAGAGCACACAATTATTTTCTACATGAAATAAGACCATATAAGGTCACAGTAAACTTTTAAACATGAAAAACCATTTGAATTGTTTGTTTCCAAAAATAAATAAATAAATAACTAGTTTGTCTAAACAACATATAAGTCTAGTTAACTGGCTGAAATAGTTTGTCAAAACATAGGTACATACAACATATAATGCTAATTAACTGGCCGATATAGTTTGTCTACACATTGGTACATACAACATCCCACCTCAGTATTAGCATCATGATTCTGGAAGCTTCCATTATTCTCCTGTTTACATTCATCAGATCCTGAATTTTGATTACAGTACATGATATATTTTAATTATTACATATATTCTGACTGATTCTTTAATACATTTTGAAAATCAGTTATGGCTATTATAAAGTCCAAGAATGTTTGAAAAGAAATATTATCTATAGTTGCATAAACTCAGTAAAATGCTTACTGACATAACAACGCACTTACAAGAAGAGTCTGTGAAAGTTTAGACTTGTTTTTTGTAACAAGAAGTTGTTGTTGATGAAGAAGGGTTGCTGAGCTTGTCACCCTTGTGCAGTCAATGCCAATTTGAAGAATTTTTATGTGTTCTGAGGCTGCTCATTGGTACTTATTATAGTGTTTGTGATTGGTTGCCAATAATCAATATACCCTTTAGCTCCCTTCAACAAACTCGTGTCAAGTCCTCCTGTCACGAGTCAATAACTCAAGTTCTTTCCATGTTTTCCTCATCACTTTCACCTCTGTATCCAGTTCTCTTCTCCGTGTATTTTTTAGTCTACCTTTGCCTTTCTTTTCCTGGGGATTTCAGAACAAGGACCACCTTGAAATGCTATCAACAGGTTTCCTCAATGTGTGTCATCCATTGCCAGCATCTTTTTCTCATCTCTTGTTCCACTGGCACTTGTCTAGTTCTTGTCATCAGTTCCACATTTGTGACTTTATAATACCATTTCAAACCTTATATTCTATGCAAGCTTCCATTTATGAAAGTCTAACTTTCTGTTGTTGTTCTCAATCTTTCAGAGCCATGCAATAGGACTGGCATGACATTTGAGTTGAAGATTATTATCTGCTTTCTTGTTTTTACTGTTTTCTATCTTGTTTATGGTTTCTGTTGTTATCAATGATTTGTGCTGATGTTCTCAGTACCTCTCCACTGGTCTTGTTCCATATATTTTTTAGTTGTTGCCAGTGGTCTTCTGTTTTGGCTTCATCATCCAGTTGTTGAAGTAATTGGTATGTGTTGGATACTGTGATTGAAACTTTGTCTCTTATTTCTTAGATATTCCACATTATACACAATTTTATGAGTGTCATTTTTGTTTTGATCTGATTCTCCATCTGCTCCTCTATGTACCTTTACCTCACGTAATCATGATCTATACCTCTTATTTATGGCCTGGTGATATCCATGTTGCCTTATGTATTCTTTTATGTGGAAATATGCTACCCCCTATAGCCAGTTGATTTGAAGCACAGAAGTTTATTAATAGTTCCCTGTTCTTGTTCCTCATACTAATCCATGTTTTCCCATGATTTCTTCAAAGTTGGTGTTGTCTGTTCCTATTTTTGCATTTAGGTTCCCCCATCAATATTGTGCTTGTTGAGGAGCCAAGTAATAGCTTTCTTCTGTCTGTGGAATGTACTGGGCAAGTAAGCAGCACAGTCTGGGCATGCTCAATGGATGGGTAAAGTAGTGGCAATTAGGTATAAGTGTTGAGGTTTAAATATTGTATGTGCTTGGGGAGTCTGGTGTATTCTGTTCTTAGTTGGAAGACCCAACTTCTTGGAGTGGGAGATGTGCCAGATATTTTAGAAAGCAAATTATTATAAACCCAGTATAATAAACACATCTCAATTGTATTTGTATGGAAAGAAAAAAAACACTAATAGTGTGAATTTAATGTATATATTGTACATCATGCATTAACCTTGAATATTGGTGCAAATTAAATTTTAAAATTAAGTTTAATATGTTCACAGCTGTATGAAATAATGCTAGACATTAAGTATAAAAGCACTCATGTTTTATTGTCTGTAAAGACCAGTTTCCTAATTTTACTGGCACACTACTGCATAAAGTATAAATAAAATATTTCTTTTCATTTAATACAAGACATATTTTTACTTCTGTTTTGCATTTCTAGCGTGTTTTGTGAGCTAGAAGATGATAGGGTACATGATTTCTTAAGATGTTGTAAAGGAGTGGGGGACTTCTAAAAAAATTAAGAAGCACTGGTTCAGACAGAGAAACACTTTGAAAATTGATTAAGCTCCATGACTCAGATCACAGACATACAATCATCAAACATGTATAATTCTTCACTAAATTTTCAGATTGCATTACATTTGTCAGGTTAAAAAAATTATTTATATTGTGTTTCTTGTGTTAGCAGTATCTCAAAATACCAGCATGTTAGTAGGATATAAATAACAGATTTTAAAGTGAATGTTCTTTTTACTTCTTGATAAAAACTTAGATTTAGCCAAGTGAGTTAAACTGACAGACCTCTATAAAAATATTTCATGTGCCATAAGCGATTGCTTATCACAACAGTGGGTTACTAAGGGCTGCTAAGGGAGTAAAGAATACTAACATTGTTATCTTCCAAGCAAAGCATGCAAGGACTTTGGCCTCACAATAAGTCTAAAGAAAACGAATGTGCTGAGTCAGGATGTGGATGCTGCACCAGTTATCACTATCGATAACTATGAATTGGCAGTGGTGCACCACTTCACATACGTAGGGTCTACCATCAATGACAAACTCTCACTGGATACAGAAATCGACAGCCGCATTGGCAAAGCTGCAGCTACCTTTGCCCGCCTCACATCGCGTGTTTGGGGAAACTCTAAACTCACAATGAAGACCAAAGCTGCCGTATATAATGCTTGCGTCACCAGCACACTCCTATATGGCAGCGAGACCTGGACGACCTATGCTAAGCAAGAAAGAAGGCTCAATACCTTCCATTTGCGGTGTCTACGCCGCATCCTCGGCATCTCGTGGAAAGATAAAGTGACAAATGTCGAGGTGTTGTCACGTGCTGGCCTTCAAAGTATGTATATGCTCCTTAGACAGCGCAGACTTCGCTGGCTTGGCCATGTTCGCCGCATGGAAGATGGTCGCATCCCAAAAGATATCTTCTACGGACAATTAGCAGATGGCAAGAGAACAGTTGGGCGACCACAGCTGAGGTTCAAAGATGTGTGCAAGAGAGATATGAGGGCACTGGACATGGATCCAGCAACATGGGAGGATGAAGCTGCCGATCGCACTAAGTGGCAATGCTATTTACGGCGCCACCTCAGATTGGGCGAAGAGAGGCTCACACAAGAAGCAGAGGTGAGGAGAAAACGTCGAAAGGAGCACCAGGAAAATAAGCAGCCGAGGGCTGTCACCTCAGGGGCGCATTCCCATAGTCAGTTATGACTGAAGGGGCTATTATTATCTTCCAAGCATGTCATGATTAAGGAGGGTTGGCACCAGTTACCACATCCTGTAGACAATTTTTAACCACAAAAACTTTACCGAGTAATTTGTATAACATCTCTGTAGAGGTATCCATTTCTGCTTTTATAGCCTCTACTGGAATGTCTTTAGGATCAGCTCCTTTTAATTCTATTAGAAGCTTTATGCTTTTCTTTATTTCTTCCTTAGTTGATTTTTCACAGTTGATTTGTAGCTCCTCAATGGCTGGCTGGAAGTCTGGGGGATTTTGTGGATCCATTCTGTTGAGAAGTTGTGTCTGTTTTGTCGAACTGTCTGGGAGAGAGAAGAAATACCACCAGAATGGAAAGAAGGATCTCTGGTCAAACTACCTGAGAAGGGAGATTTACAAAAGAGTTACAATTGAATTAATTACATGTGAATAATTTTATTATTAGTTGCAGGAAAAATATTTAACAGGTTTATCCTCAAGAACTTAAGAGCCTATGGGTAGAGAACAAACAGGTTCTAGGCAAAGCAGATCCTGTACAGATCTGAATGCCAGTAATACTATCAGTAAGTTTTCTCAATGTGTATTCTGTCCTGCTCCATCATCTTCCTCTCAACTCTTATTCTTGTAATACTATCAGTAGGTTTTCTCAATGTGTATTCTGTCCTGCTACATCATCTTCCTCTCACCTCTTGTTCTTGTAATACTATCAGTAAGTTTTCTCAATGTGTATTCTGTCCTGCTCCATCATCTTCCTTTCACCTCTTCTCTTGTTCTTGCCACCAGTTCCCCATTAGATTTTATTTTCTGTCTCACGTTTATGCCTTGTCCCCTTTTTTTCACAGAAAACCAGCACACATGTTAAGACAAGTAAATACATCTAAGTGGGTGAGAGTGTATTAATTTTTTTTGGAAACAACCTACAAGAAAATAACAGCCTGCTGCAGTATTTTCTTTGACTTAATAATTATATGTACATCTGCTAGAAATGGTCAATTTATAATGGTTCCCTAGTTTGTTCTATGAATTTAAAAACTAGAAACCTACCCACCTCAAAAATATTAATAGAATGTGTGATTCCTTTATACACACACTGGGGTACTCGCCGGTGCTATGGAGTTTGTGCACTATGCTGAGATCCTCCTTGTGTGATGATCTAAGGAAGGAGATCAGAGCACTGATGGAGTAGTCTGTGTGTATAAAGATAGTCCTTTAAAACCAAACCAAACCAAACCAGATAGAGAACCACTTTGGAAAATGATGAGGCAATATGGAGTCCTGTTGAAGATTATTAACTTAATGAAGAAAACACATGAAGACTTGACATTTTTCACAAATGAAGAGAAATGTAGTGCAATAGAACTAATAGAAACCTATTCAACTCTTTAAACAGCTTCATGATCTAGATTTTACAGATGAACTGGGTCACCTGTCCCATAACTGTAATCAGATGTACAACAGAATGAAAATACTTAATGAGAAGTGACAACATGTGGGTCTGAAAATACACAAGAAGAAAAAAAATACAGGGTGTCCATAAAAGATTGTACCCTTTTCAAAATATTTATTCTCAGCCACATGATGTGGTACGAGGATGCTTTTTATCACAAAAGTAAGATAATCTCTGCAAGGTTTCAATCATACCTTACAAAGGCTCAAAAAAAAGTGTGCATGCACGCAGCGGGTATTTCAAATGAAACTTTCGCAGTTGAGTTGCAACTGGTAATTGTTACATGTCTCTCAACACAATAGTCAAGTAGGTGAAAAAAAAAAGAAATAGGTACATTCTTTTTGAGTCTTTGTAAGGTATGTTTAAAAACTTGCAGACATTATCTTACTTTTGTGATAGAAAGCATCCTCGTACCACATCATGGGGCCGAGAATAATTTTTTTGAAAAGGGTACAATCTTTTATGGACACCCTGTATAATGATAATAAATTAAGGAAATGATAAAAATATTGCTCTTGAAGAAACACCACAACAAGATGTAGAATCATACATACACCATTGCAGCAATATAGGCAACGCTAATAAAAAAAAGATTACAAATGGCTACAACAGGAGCTTTAATTGCATTGAGAAACAATGGAGATCAAAAGAAAGTAAATCCAACAGAAAAATAAGAACCTTCTAATTCAAATGTCACGTCAGTCTTTTTGAATGACTTGAAACATAAAGAACAACAAAAACAAACAATCAAAGAAGCTAGATCCTGTCTTAAAATGGATGCCTGCATAGAATAGAAGGATTGAAGTGCTACGACAAGACCACTATTGTGGAACTGATGACAACTACCAGACAAGCATCATTGGAACCAGAGATGAGAAGATGATGGAGTCTGACAGGAAACACACTGAGAACTGATGACAACTACCAGACAAGCATCAGTGGAACCAGAGATGAGAAGATGATGGAGTCTGACAGGAAACACACTGAGAACTGATGACAACTACCAGACAAGCATCATTGGAACCAGAGATGAGAAGATGATGGAGTCTGACAGGAAACACACTGAGAACTGATGACAACTACCAGACAAGCATCATTGGAACCAGAGATGAGAAGATGATGGAGTCTGACAGGAAACACACTGAGAACTGATGACAACTACCAGACAAGCATCATTGGAACCAGAGATGAGAAGATGATGGAGTCTGACAGGAAACACACTGAGAACTGATGACAACTACCAGACAAGCATCAGTGGAACCAGAGATGAGAAGATGATGGAGTCTGACAGGAAACACACTGAGAACTGATGACAACTACCAGACAAGCATCAGTGGAACCAGAGATGAGAAGACGATGGAGTCTGACAGGAAACACACTGAGAACTGACAACTACCAGACAAGCATCAGTGGAACCAGAGATGAGAAGATGATGGAGTCTGACAGGAAACACACTGAGAACTGATGATTCCTACCAGACAAGCATCATTGGAACCAGAGATGAGAAGATGATGGAGTCTGACAGGAAACACACTGAGAACTGATGACAACTACCAGACAAGCATCAGTGGAACCAGAGATGAGAAGACGATGGAGTCTGACAGGAAACACACTGAGAACTGATGATAACTACCAGACAAGCATCAGTGGAACCAGAGATGAGAAGATGATGGAGTCTGATAAGAAACACACTGAGAACTGATGACAACTACCAGACAAGCATCAGTGGAACCAGAGATGAGAAGATGATGGAGTCTGACAGGAAACACACTGAGAACTGATGATTCCTACCAGACAAGCATCAGTGGAACCAGAGATGAGAAGATGATATAGTCTGACAGGAAACACACTGAGAACTGATGACAACTACCAGACAAGCATCAGTGGAACCAGAGATGAGAATATGCTGGAGACTGACAGGAAACACACTGAGAACTGATGACTTCTTCTTCTTCTTGCGATAACATCTTTGATGATTACACCGTCAGACGAGTTCTCATGATGAATTCAACTGTTGTTTGAAGTTCCTCTTTAACTCCATATAGCTTTGAGTTTAGTGTTGAGTCATTGGGCCAGTATATCTTTCTTAACTGGTCATACAGAGGACAGTCCTGTAGAACATGCTCAGCCGTTTGTTCATTTAATCCACATGTGCACAGTGGTGAAGCAGACAATCATAGCTTGTGCATGTGTTTATTCAGTTTGTTATGCCCTGTCCTGAGTCGAAAAATAGTTATCTGTCCCTGCCGGTCGAGAGTCTGACAGGAAACACACTGAGAAAACTTGTTGACAACACTCCTAGAAGTCTGGAGGAAGATGCTAGAGTCTGACAGGAAGCACACTGAGAAAACCTGTTGACAGCATTCCTAGAAGTCTAGAGGAATGTCAAGGAAACATGGAGAAGAGAACTGGAGACAGACATGAAGAAGACAATGAAATACCTTGAGCAGATGGCACCGGACAAGAAGACTTGACACAAGACAGGAAGACTTGACACAGGACAGGAAGACTTGACACAGGACAGGACAACTTGACACAGGACAGGAAGACTTGACACAGGACAGGAAGATGACACAGGACAGGAAGACTTGACACAGGACAGGAAGATGACACAGGACAGGAAAACTTGACACAGGACAGGAAAACTTGACACATGACAGGAAGACTTGACACAGGACTGGAAAACTTGACACAGGACATGAAAACTTGACACAGGACATGAAAACCTGACACAGGACAGGAAAGCTTGACAGGACAGGAAACCCTTGACACAGGAAAGTAAAACTTGACACAGGACAGGAAAACTTGACACAGGAAAGAAAAACTTGACACATGACAAGAAGACTTGACACAGGACAGGAAAACTTGACACAGGACAGAAAAACTTGACACAGGACAGGAAGACTTGACATGGGGTTCATAGCAAATTTCTTTAAGCATTTTCCAGGCTATTTCCAGGTCCAGCATGTGATTTTCAAGGATGGGAAACTCTAATATTTTCCTCATCTAATTTTCTCAGATATAATTATCACTTTGCTGACCAGCAATCCGGAGCATTACCATCTCCCATTACTAAGGGTGTTTGCAGATTTCTTTATAAAGAACTGTTTTTTTTTTTTTTTAAATTCATAAAAGATTGAAAAACAGAAATCTTTTTCCAGTTTTTAGTGAATTTGTTCAACGTCAGTGCAATAAAATGTTAGTGACATGGATGGTAATGAATAAAATAAGCTTGATTGACGTATTGATTTAACGATTAACCATGTATATCAACATAAAAGGCTAATAAAATTGTGAATAAAATGCAAAAAAAAAAACTCTATTTTTCGTGATTGTCTTTTTTGAATGTATTCTGCGTCTGTGGCATCTGACAATGAGTGTTTGTAAATGTTTGAGTAGTTAAGTACCTCTAGTTGGAGTCTGAGCTGCTTTTTTCATTAACTGGGGTTGAAGTTGTAGCTGTAATCCTCTGCCATAGTCTTTGCCTGGATCGTTGATAATCCTTGACTGTGTGGTATAACTTGAAGCAGGGTATCAGGCATAGAGGTACATTGCAATCTGGGCAGTACATGCAAGTCTGGCTTCTGTTCCCTGCAGCCTTACACACTTTACAGTCTGGTTTGTACCTTGCCCTTTCATATTTATCAATGAAGTGGTGCTCAGTAAGTCGTGTTTTTGTGACTTGTGGTTTTGAAGGTGTCACATTGCGTCGAAGAATAGCAGGTTCAATACGAGTCATACTGACATCCTGATCTTTGCTTTGATCTTTTTTTTTGTAGAGTTGGCAGTGTTGTAGGTTATGTGCCCATTGACCAGGGCAGTTTCAACTAAGAAATGATATAAAAATAGGATCTGTGTGGGTAGGGGTAGCTTGCACCTAGTTGGCTGAAGTGGTCGACACCTCCCATACTTTTGCTGTATTTTTCTGCAAGCACTGGCTTCTGAATTGTTCTGCCCTAAAGAATTTGTCTTTCTAACTGTCTTGTTTATATTATCATTGGAGTGAACAGTAGATATAAGTTTAAATCTTTTTGTATCATGCCAGGTGACTGTCGTCATGCCTTATCTTCTGTCGCACAAAACACAGGATGATTTGAGTTGTTTTTTCTTCAGTGCTACAGGAAAATGCTTCCTATTTTCAGCTACTGTTCCAAATGCACCAATCTGAATTTCAGGTCTTGAAATAAAGCTGAAGGCTGAATAAAAACTACCACAGAAGAGAATATGTCCCTTGTTGCGTATGAAATTTGAATTAAAACTATGGTGACTTTTCACTGAAAAAAAGAGTCCAAATAATCTCAGCTCTGAGAGTTTCTTCCTTGGTCACAAATGATGTCACATCTGTAGGTCTCCTAGTACCGTAGTGTTAGACGTTTTTGACGTGTCCGAGGGAGTAGTGTTAGATGGTTTTGATGTTTCTGAGGGAAAAACTGCTCCTTGGAGTTGTGTTCTTTTCTGTTTAAAAAAAAAAAATGGAACACACAAATAACTTATGAGTAGGCCTAAGCTATGTAAATTTACCAAGTCAAAGTTCTAAACGCATGAATAATATAGTCAAACAATATTTAACTAGAACAAAAGTTAATATATAGTAATTGGGAGGGTGAAGGTATGATGATATCCTTATAACACTTATGATAAGTGAAAATCTATTAAATATCTAGCTGGAAACATCAGGCCTTTACACACACACCCCCTCCCCATCTTTACTATTTTTGTTTGATTTTTTTGTTGGGGTTTGTTTTGTTTTATCGTTTCTGTTTGTTTCGATTAAAAAAAAATTTTTTTAAATTATTTTTTAAATTTTACATAACATAGGCCAATGCACAAAATTGGTAATTTTCATTTATCCTAATTACAGTGATTTGACAGATGTGATGCCACTTTCATGTATCGGTGGGTATTCATGTTATCTGGAATTGAAAATATGTAGGCCTAGGCATATCCTAATTATAACCCTGCAGAGGAGAACGGGATATGTCTCTTCAGGATGATGATAGGAAACTCTTTACAGAGCGATACAACAGGAAGCAATCTGATCATCAGAAGTAGTCCCCCCATCTGACAAGTGTTTCGGCTTGATTACTCCTTTACACTCTAAGGGGGGGGCGGGCCCACTTGGGTCATGACTCCCAAGCGTCTCAGCTTCCTGTTGTCTTGTATCGAAAATGAACCCATTTCACTTATGGTAGCAACTTTTAAATCCACAACGCCAGCCATGGAGGCAATTGTGAAAGTAACAAAGAGAAGACAAATTATAATAAAAAAAGCATTCAAAATATATTTATTTCCAAAAAATTTGGTGAAATGAACAGTGAGACATGGTCTGATAACAGGGTAGGCTATAGGATATGGAATCGCCATCAATTTCTATTCCTGACCACCTTAAACTGTGTCAAACATATTCCCGTAAGCAGTTTGTAAACCAAGAAATTTCATTCAAACACTAATTTTGGCCATGGTTAAAAATAAAACTGTAAATAGGCCTACATTGTACATTACAGATGCTAGTGCAGTAGGCCTATCTATAAACTGCACTTATGTATATGTTTTATAAATGAGATAAATGAATTTTTTACTTTTTTTTTTAAAATTAATGAAGAAAAATATCTCGTTCAACCTCTAATGGGTTATAATTAAGATACATATTGTTTTCAATTCCAAATAATATGAACAACTGCCGATATGAGAAAGTGGCATCATATTTAACAAATCATTGTAAATACGGACAATAACAATTATGTGAATATGTGTAGTTAGGTGTTGTTTCGCAGCGCTTAGGGTTAGAATTAGGGTTATGATTAGGGTTTGTGTTAGGGTTAGTGTTAACCCTAATCCTAACCCTAACTGCTACGAAATAACACCTAACTACATATATTCACTCCGGAGCAAAAAGGTACGAAAGATAGGAAATTACCATTATGCTTATATGCTAAAATAAAAGAAAAATCAAGAAGAAACTCTGAACAAGAATAATAAAGTGGAGGGGTGTAAAGGCCTGGTGGTTCCAGTTATATAACTGACTTTAACATATATTTAATTGACTTTCATCTGTTAAAAGTCATATGCATTATAATAACAGCATCAGACCTTCACATTCCCAGTCACTAGAATTTATTACTTAGGCTACCTCAGATGAAATGAACGATTTAATACAACTTGAATTCATACAGAGAAGTTCTTGGTGTTTTTTTTTTTTAAAGTTTTGCCTCGTTTTCGCGAGGCACGTCTTGTTCAACCGACTCAGTTATATTAGGGCGCATGTCCAAATATAAAAGGTCCTTAGGTCTAAGGTTATAAATCAATTTTCTCCGAGTAGTTTTTGAGTAACAGACGTAAGATGTAAATCTGCGTTAACATCATTAACGAAAATTGCCGAAAACGCAAATCGCCGAAAACGTCTGGAAATGGATTTAGTGTGCAAAGGGAAGTTAAAAATTGTATGGTAACTGAAGTTTAACAAAAAATACCACCAATAACCGAAAATGGACGATTTGAAATTTTTTCCCAGGTCCAATGCGGGAAATTCAAGGCTTTTAGCCATTTTTCAAGGCTTTTCAAGGCCTGGAATTTTTTTTTCCGTTTTCCAGGTTTTTCAAGGTTTTTCCAGGTCGCTACAAACCCTGTTCAATGACACATGACAGGAAAACTTGACACATGACAGGAAAACTTGACAAAGGACAGGAAAGATTGACAAATGTTTGTTGAAAGCCTATGCTCCCAGGGGTGCTCACTGGTGATGACAGAGACAGAAATGATTTTTGTTGACAGTCATGCCCTTAGTTCGTTAAAAATATATGTCAAATATAAGAGGACATGAAATGCAGCATTCCTCAAGAAAGGCAATGTCAACAATCCTTTATTCTAGAGTCTGAATGAGACAACTATGATCTCATGTTACCGTTTCTCTTCTTAAGGTTCATAGATTAGGTTATGAAGACAACAGTAGTAACCAACAGAAATGAAAGTCAATTGATGGCAAGGTCCTGTTTTTGAAGATAAGCAATTGCAGGCTGCTAATGCAATCACAAACTGATTTTGTTCAACAACTGCTTTGGGTTTACTTTCATTCATGGTGTCTTATGGAAATAATGTATTCCCAAAGTTACACGCACTGTAAATTCTGCTAATGATTTCTACTTCAGTAGCCAGTTGTGAGCATTTGTTTAGAACATAAAGATAACTGTTTCATATTTACGAGTATCTATAGGACAGGAACATCTGAGTAATCTGGCAATTCTTATTGTTGAAAGAGAACCTATTGAGAACATTCATTAAAGCAGGAGAGATTCTACTTGGAAATATACATGTCCAAACAGACGAGGAACCGGTGTACTTTGGCATTACATTAGATGACATGGAGGCCCCACATAGAGAGAACAGAGGCCAAAGCAAGAAGAAAACTTGCCATCCTGAGGAAAATAGCTGGATCAAGTTGGGGAGCTAATGAAACGATGCTAAGGAAAGTTTATACATTGCAATAAGACCAGTATTAGAGTACGGATCAGCAGCATGGTCTACAGCAGTTAAATCACATCTACAAGCCTTGGACAAAGTACAAAATCAAGCGCTTCAGTTGATCACGGATGCTATGAAGACCACTCCTTACTTACTTAGTCGTTCCCCTTCTACCGTGAGGTGTAGAGGTTTGGAAGAGAGAGCGCCAGACCATTCTATCAGCTGTCTTCTTCCTGGCCTGGTTCCATTCTAGTCCTCGGTCCTTCAAAGATTGTCTAATGTTGTCCTCCCAGCGAACTCTGGGTCATCCTGGAGGTCTGGATCCCTGGCTCTTTGTTTCCCATGCTTGTCGTGGTAGCCGATCTTCTCCCATTCTGCAGACATGGCCAAACCATCTTAGTTGGGACTGTTCTATTTGGGTCTGCAGCGGGTGGGATTTCAGGCCTTGACGTATCGTCTGGTTGCGGACCATGTCAATAGACCACTCCAATAAATGAAATGGAAAAAAAATCACATGTATTCCATTCTTTCCTACAGACGAAACACTAAGATACAAGCTCAAAAGTACAAGAACATGCCAGCACATCCGATGAAAACTAGATTTAGAGATTTAGCAAGTGGGAGGTTGAAGAGAAGCAGTTTGTGCATCAGTCCAAAAATCTAATTAGAACATACAAGGATGAACTACCAGACATCACTAAGGAAATAATTCCAACACTCCTCCCAACCCCTTGGGAACAACAACTAAACTTCAGCACTAAGACCTCCATAACTACCACCTGCCCCATGGGAGAGCTAAATAGTCTGCAAAGGAAAACAGTAGCATATGATGATTGAAGAACTATACCCCAGAGAAGCATGGATCCAAGTATATACTGATGGATCTGCAACCAAAGCAGTGAAGGACGGAGGTGCAGGAGTGTATGTGGTCTCCCCAGACAAAGTAAATGAATCCACCTGTTCAACTACTGGAATATTCTATTCAAATTACTCTGCTGAAGTACAAGCCTTGAGCATTGCTGCAGAAATTATAAATAACACAATAAGCTAATGCCAGTAGGTTGTATTCCTTACCGATGCAATGTCAGTTCTGCAAGCCTTCAACAGTGATAAACTGCCAGAGTTAAAAAGAGCCCTATGCGAAGTGATTATCAAAAGGGTAGTGCTACAATGGATACCATCACACTGTGGCATACCAGGAATAGAGAGAGCAGACATGTTAGCAAAAGAGGGAGTAACACGGGAACAAAAAGAAAACAAAATCTCCTTCCAGGAAAAGAAGACCCTTATGAAGGCTATTAGGAAAGCTGACAACAAAGAGACAACTATCACTATCTTGATTGAGCAAGACAGGATACAACAGACTGAACTGTATAAGTTACAGACTGAAATTGGTCCCATCACCACTTTGCTGCGGGACGGACATCCGGAGTCTGAGGCTCGTATGACTGTCAGTGGTGAAAGCCAAAAGGAAGCCACTGACATGAGAACGGACATCCTGACCACAAAACATGATACAAGAATAGGATTTTGGAATGTCAGGACAATGAATGAGACGGGTAAACTAAAACAGGTCATGGCAGAAATGAGAAACTATAGGTTACACATTCTAGGGATAAGCGAGAGCAGATAGACAGGGGCAAGAAAAGTTAAAACAGCAACAGGAGAAACAGTACTTTACTCTGGAAGAGAGGATGGACAGCACAATGAAGGTGTAGCCATTATTCTACAGAAAGGAATAGAAAGGACATTACTGGAATGGAAACCCATCAACAACAGACTGATAAGATTAAGATTGAGAGGCAGATTCTCCAATACTACAATAATACAATGCTATGCATCAACGAATGACAGCAATGAAGAGGTCAAGGATGAATTGATATGCCGTCAAGGATTTTACGGCTTATAAGGAGAGGTGAATCAAAGGTCAGAATGTAAATATTTATATGTGCAAAGGATGCTTCAATCATAGAATGTTCAGAGGTTCCAGAATCGTTATTGATGAAGCCTTATAGGAAGGTGGAATATTTAACCATGTATATAGAATTATGGATCATAATAATTATCCTTACCCTTGAGAGGTCAACAGTTAAAGGATTAACCTTGTTACACTAACTTGGATACCCAGCTAGAAGTTATTTAATGGAACTTTCATGGGACTATCTGATTTGATCATTGAGAAACTATTTTCCCTCTCATCATGCTGATTGTATTGTCAAATGTCAAAGTCAAATGTCTTGTCCAATTCAACAACTCTGTCAAAATAAACTATGTATCAATTCTTATCCAAGAGTTCTACCACTACAGTATTGGCATTTGTTGATATGCCCTGTTGGTATTCCTGTTGACTGATTGCTATATTACCTAATGAAAATTCACGGATCAGCACACACTAGTGGTCATTAATAACCACCTCCAAGAAATGACCACTACAGTCTTGGTGTGCCAGTGTGCTCTGAAAATTTCAAGTTTCAAGGAAGCGAACTCAAGTAAAAAATTGGTTGAAAAGAATAATTCGATCTTTCAAGGCGACAACAACTTGGATTTGGAATCTAGTATAACGGCTACTCAAGATCAAGTTAACATCAACTACCACCTTCAACGTTGGACACAGTACTATTCCACATCTACATTTGTATGTTGGCTAAGTAATGCAGCGCCCGATTGCAAAATTTGACAATCCTGTGAGGATCGGGAAATTTTTCTTATCAAAAACAGATAAGTAAAAATGCTGTTTGTTCATTACACCATGTTATGTGTAGCTGAGCTCTTCTATTAACATGTCCACTTTTATATTATTCGTTTTACATGTTTTATGTTCCATGTTCTTCGTCGATCTGACAAACGAGGTTCATCTCGAAGCTAATTCGGGCTCTTGTCAGACATTCTATAGGATTTTGTTTGTAAGTTTCAATTGAGCGGTAATTCCAGTTCAAGGTTAAAAACCTTGCTGAAGTTCTGATCGCTACTTGTTTCTTATAAAAATACTTGTTTAGCTGTGACGCGTTTTTTCACTATTGTTTTCGTAGTAATCTTTTCATATACGTACCTTATTTTTATGATGTATTTTGTTTGTAACGGTCGTCCATCTCCATCTTGCTTTCGCTTAGTTTTTTACACATTTGTATTTATACATTGTGTTGTCACGTGTCTTGTTATTTTTTCCTTCGCAGATTTCATTGCACTCTTTGCAACATTCACTTTTTAGTTCTACATTCTACTTTAGTTGATTCCTGCGAATGTTTTCAATTGTCCTTTACATCTTGTCCTGTCACTATTGTATATTTCTATTGTATTATCATAATATTCTAATGCATAATTTGATTCATTGATAAATAACATTTTTTAATAATTAACATGTATTTAGTGCCGTTCTAAGGACAGGAACGTATTGCACTTATTAGATTGAAAAAGAATTGTAAATTATTTGAGTAAAGCTATTGGAAGAAGTAAAGGTACAAAGACACATTTGTCATAATGGCAACTTTGAATTATTTTATTAAGCAAGATAAAGAGAGTGACATATTATAAATCATTTGAAAAGAATCTTTCATTCTTTACACACAAAACGGTGATGTCATATAAACTGTGACATCATATGTAGTCTCCATTTTGTTTATGCGTACACATTTTTGGACTTTCTTGTGTTCTGACCTACATGGCATAGTGCTATTAAATATTGAAGATTAAATTAGTGGACTAAGTTAATATATTGGTAAATTAACATAGCGACTTTGGAATATTTTATTAGGACCTCAAGACACAGCAATAGAGACCGCAGTCAGCGACTCATAGCTTGACTGCCTGCGTCAGGACCAGCGAACCAGAGCTGGTCAAGACCGTGCTCCATCTCCACGTGGTGGTCCTGGAAACAGTCTGCAGCAGTGCAGGCTGGCTGAGCGAGCACGGATCGCAATGGGAAGGCAAACCCGGTCCTAAAAAATGCTGTGCAGAAGTCGGATGTGTCAACCGAAAGGTGCAGATATCACAGCTACATTGTAAACAGACACAACGCAACCACCGTCCTTTTCAGGGCAAACGAGGAAGAAGAAGAAGAATATTTTATGAGAATTGAGAACATATTTGTTTACTAAAGAAGGCACTTAGATAATTTGCTTACTATTTGATTGACTTGGGGAGTCATTGATATATATATTTAATATGGATATTTTTGATAATTTTCTCCGGTAGGGAGATAGATTAGGTAAATGGGGTTCAAGCTGTGAGGAATATGACATAGAACATTTCTTAATTCAAATTAGCCAGGATCTTAAGGATTTTGCTTTTCTTAGGTGTGGATATGACTTTTCACAGGAGAAAGCAGTGAGACTTGCTAACTTATTAGCCACTATTTTTTTATGATGAAGGTAAAATGACTACTCAGGACTGTAGTAGTATTGAGTTGAATGAGTTGAAGAAAACCATAACGAAGCATAAGGGTAGGGAGATTACCCTTACTAATGAGTTGATACAGCAAAAAGGGGAATATGAAAAGAAGTTGTTAGCAATAGACTTTGAAAATGCTGAATTGAAGAATAATGTGACGGTGCTGATAGCAGATAATAAGAAATTTCATGACTTTTCTCTTAGTCAGAATAAAGAGTTAGAGGATAAGGTGACCTCATTGAAGCAGATGTTGGATGACCAGATAGGTAAGGTGAACTCTTCCCCACTTGAATTAAAACTACTGTGGGAAGATAATGAGAAACTTATGAGTGAATCTCATGACGGTAATAAGTTATGTAAGATATTGTTTGAAAAGTTGAAATTAGAACATGAAAAGCTGATATCAGATTATGTAGATTTGAAATTGGAAAGTGAAAAATGGGAAATGGAAGCTCCCAATATAACTGTTGTATCATCCTTGAATAATGGTTATTCTTGGAGTCACCTTGAAGAAGAATACAAGGGTAAATTGGTAGCTCTCAAACAAAACCTAGAAAAAGAAAAGGAAAAGAATATAGAAAGTATCAATAGACACTCATCGTTAGAAATCGAATGTCTGACTAAAACTGCTGCTGCAGAACTCAAAGTTAAAATTTTAGAAATTGAGGATATGGTTTCTAAAGATAAGGTTCTTACATCTCAGATAAATGATTTGAAGTCAGATTATGATGGACTTCATCTTGGGACACAAGAGAGAATACGCAAAGCTCTTGTTAAAGAAAAAGCAACTTCTGATTTTACGATTATGAAACTTCGTAAGAGAGTTGATAGTCTTCTAGATGTTGTGTTGGACAATAATATATTGTCTAATAATAGGTCTAATAAACCTATTTTACAACATGCTTTCATTCCTAAGAATGATATTAAGGTTTCAATGCAACCTGTGAAGATTAGTAAGTCATTCCATGGGAGAAATACCTTCCCTCAGCATAATAATACTGCCAATTCAGAAAACAAATCTTGCCGACATGATCAGAAGGCAACTGATCTTAAGAAAACTGTTAAGTTTGAAAAATAGAGAAAGGATGTTCCTAATGAAAATAAAAGTTGTAACTTATATGGGAAAAGTAAAACCAATAAGGTTGTCAGCAAAGTTTTCACTTTGCCCAGCAAGCAGGTGTCTATGACATGCTGTACACCTACACCTTTGCCTGGTGTAAGTAGTCATGCTTGGGTACAAAAGTATTATACATTAAATAGCAATAATTCTACATGCAGGAGTAATAAATATTATAATGTACTTCAATGGACTAAGGTTACTCATCAACCTTATTCACATTCTTGTGACAACTGTACCACATATATTGGTAAAGGTGCATATTCTCGCACCATTCTAATGCAAAATCTGCCACAACGAACTACTTGGCAAGCACTTGGAAATTTTTTCAACTACACGGCAGACGTTAAGTTCATGCGCCTATTGCCACATACCAATAACAGGTATGGTGACGCGGTGGTTACATTTAGAACCAATAGAGATGCTTGCATGGTTATCGAGCGGGACAATGGTGTGCATTTTCACCACCATTCTCTCTGGTTACAATTTTAATTTAATGTACCTGATTAAAATTCAGTTTTTCACGCAGATTATTTAGCTCTACTATGAAATATTGGATTTTGTAAAATCTAAATTAGTTTTTTGGACAGTCCCCATTGAGTTGGCACAAGCTTAATTGAGATCCAAAAATGCGGGGTCATTCATTTCTTTCCTTTTCTAGTCTTCAGTTCTTTTTTCTTCTAACTCAACCGGAAAAAAAAAAAAGTGGCTACCTTATTCCCATAATGGAACTTTCATGCCATTTGGGGGGGGCCAACTTGGTAAAAAAACCGACAAAAACGTCTGACGTCGCCATACTTTGGTGTGGGTTGGGCATGTGGATATGGCGGTATTAATTTTCTCATAATTCATCATCGTTTCCCCGATGTCATTACATTTGCTATATGATTGACATGATATCTGTGTCTCTTTAGCGGGGGCCTACTCCATTGGGAGCATGAACATTTTTTTGTCCCGAATTGACACCGAAACACCTTGGGGTCCAGATCTGTCCATTTGTGGGAATATTCGGTTTATAGGGGGGAACTTAAGGACGGGGCTCTAAAGTATGGGGGGAATAAACAATAAAAAAATTAGGTGATCGAAAGCTATTGAGGCTGGGTTTTCACTATACATTTCATTTTTTTCAGGTTTTTTTATTTCATTAATGTTTTTCCATGTTGGGACTCAGGCCTGTGTTACAAGTACAATATCGATGGGGGGTCACGTTTTGTTTTTCTAAAATTCCTAAGAAGGGGTTGGGGGGGAAAGTAAACTCACCTAAATCAAAGAAACACAGGAGGTAAGAAGTTTTGCTGGGTATAAATTCAATTATTATGGGAAATTTACATTTCCTCATCTATCTTTTACCATTTACTGTGCACCCCAACTTTCTCTAACATTTGTTAAGGGTAGGGCACAGCTAACGTGAAACTTGGTGGTTCGCAGGGAAAAACCAACAAAATCACGTTGGTTACCATCAAAGCCATTTTTTGGGGGGGGGGCTAAAGATCCTGTTTTAAATGGTTACCTAATGCAAAAAAAAATTCCTTTCATTCTTCGCACATGGTTTTTAGGGGGTGGTGGGAACAAACTCGGGGGGGTGGCAAATTTTCGGGGGGGGGGCCTTGACAGTGGGGGGGGGGGGGGGATAAAAACTTGGATTTTAGGAAGCGTTGTATTTACTCCAGGATTATTTCAGGTTTACCTTGCATCCTAATGGTTATGGATGTTTCCAGAAATGTTAACCGTTGACAAGGGAAGGTAATTTTTCCCCCCAAAATATTCGGTTCTTGATTAAAGAGCTTCTTGCGGTTGTGGTGCTGGGCATCAATTACATAAAATTACAAAATTAAATCCCATGTCAATGGGGGGGGGGGGGGGGGGGTGGGGGGTACTTACTTGGGGAATTCGCAGATTCATAGTCGAAGAGTCTTTTTTCGATACATGAAAGCATAGCCTCATTTCCACTGCTTTGGGTCAATTTTGTTGACCAAGGGGGACGTCGCAAAATCATCTAAATCTACGTGTGGTTACATGATTAGCCTTACCAGCCAATACAGTTGTGTTTTACCATCCGTTTTCACATACAAGGATCCCAAAAAAATATTAATGTTTTTGGGGTGGACATTTTTTCCCGCTGGTCCATATGAATCAAAGCGAGATTTTTTGTTTTTGCTTACGCTCTAAAGAGAGTGGAAAAACCTCTAACACGGACAAGTTCAGCAATTGTAACTTTGCTGCTCAAGAAAAGCTTTGATGAAGTTGGTATCATTATCGTTTTATGGACTGGGGGAAGTTGGTTTTTGGGGGCTACAAATGATTTTATCCAATAGGGATTCTTGGGTGTCATACATAGTTTTCAGGATGAGATAAATTTTGACTAGTTTTTGTAGGACACTGGAAGGGGGGGTATGCATGGCCTGGATATTTAGTGATTTGGGGGGTAAACATTGGGGGGGGCGGGGTACGTGCCCCCATTAAATCATTTGTTTTTCCTCCGAAAAGTGAACTTTTTAGGTATATATATGGAAACAGTCTTCTTTGATCTTGGGACATATATTTTCTACTTTGCTTTTGGAGTCTTGAATTTGCCCTAAATAATCTCAGGGATAAAAATTTTATAATTTTTATTTTGTTTTTTTTTTTTAGATGGAATTTAATAAATAGTACTCAAGGGCGGAAAATACTTTACGAATCATTGGATACTGTTTTCGATTATTTTTACAGTGGAACTTCTTAATAGAAATTTTATTTGAGGGAGTAAATTGGGGGCCTCAGGTGGAATTAAATTAAAACATTTTAAAATACATGAAACAATAAAATTACATTAGCTATTTAACAATTAAAGGTCTTACTGAATTAGTTTTAAATTTAGCCATTTTAATCCCCCCCCCATATTTAAACAATTAAACTTAGTAGTTTTATACGATTTCTTTAGAGTCTTAGTTGGAATTGTTCTCCTTCAGATTCATGATGTATATATTGTTTTTTCCACTCGTTTTTTAATTGGGAGTTTACAACGTAGGTCCCCTAGTAATTTCTAGGACCCCACATTTTATTTGTGTTGTGTCACTCACACTATGCGTGGTTTATTTTGCATTCTTTTACATTGTTAAACTTATAATTTTTGATATTGCACATTTCCAAAAATTTACATTCATTATTTAAAAATTTAATTTACTGGACATTTCTTTTTATAGTTTGTTTTTCACATTCTGTTTACTTTCATCATTCTTAATTACTTTATTTTCTTATATTTTTGGCCTACCATTTCTATACCACCATCTTCCCTCCGGCATTATATAGTTTTGTATGTTTTCTTATCAGTTTATCATTATTTCAGCTTCTATAGTTGGTTATATGTAAATTTTATTGTTGTTTGTGGTATTGTGAGGGTTTTGTTTTGTGTACTTAAACATTTATGAGTTTGGTTTTGATTTATTAAAATACACTCTGTAGATTGGCGTTCCTTTGCGCTATATGTAGATGGGCGTACATTTCGATTGAGGTTTACCTCTTTATTATATATGATTTTTAATTCATTACATTAATAGTAAGAGATATAGGAAGCTAATGTGATATACTAGTTTATTTGTTTTTATTTTATTATTGTTTGTAGTTTTATTATTATATTTCGATTGACAGTATATGTAGATGTAAATTTGATTTACCTCTCTCCGCGGTAATTAAAGTAAAAAAATAAATAAATTTATTTTTTTCGCGGGGTTTGTAAGGTAGCTGTTGCGTCCTTTCTGAGTCCTTAACAGGCATAAGTAGTCACAGGTCCTACTTCTGTTAAGAGAGTATGCACCAACTAATATGTTAGTGATATAGTTGGTAGATTTAATTTATTGCGCACGATAGCGCACAATTTTGGTATAGGGATTCCTAGGGCGCTTGTTGCTAAACAAGTGAGATGACGTGGGTACCTAGATGAGAAAGCTGGCATCAAGGTCAGACATATTGTCTGTATTTTAAACCCATGTGATGGGTAGACTACAAGAGATTTCTATGTGACACAGCCTTCGTAATAGAAGCTACAGCCGTCTGTCATCTCCGTAAGTTTTTTTAATGAAGTAAAGTGAAGCCATACTAATGTTGATAACGTTTGTTTCAAGTCACGTTGGTATCTAGACAGAACCTTTAACTCGATGGTACTGTAATGGATCAACGTTGAATTAAAGGTATTGAAAGCCAGCATCTACACCTCACGGTAGAAGGGGAACGACTAAGTAAGTAAGTAAGAAAGCCAGCATATATTTTGAATAAATTAATGTTACAGATAACGTAACTACAAGGAAATATTATTGATATGCCGTCAAGGATTTTACGGCTTATAAGGAGAGGTGAATCAAAGGTCAGAATGTAAATATTTATATGCGCAAAGGATGCTTCAATCATAGAATGTTCAGAGGTTCCAGAATCGTTATTGACGAGGCCTTATAAGAAGATGGAATATTTAACCATGTATATTGAATTATGGATCATAATAATTATCCTTACCCTTGAGAGGTCAACAGTTAAAGGATTAACCTTGTTTCACTAACTTGGATACCCAGCTAGAAGTTATTTAATGGAACTTTCATGGGACTATCTGATTTGATCATTGAGAAACTATTTTCCCTCTCATCATGCTGATTGTATTGTCAAATGTCAAGGTCGAATGTCTTGTTCAATTCAACGTCTCTGTCAAAATAAACTATGTATCAATTCTTATCCAAGAGTTCTACCACTACAGTATTGGCATTTGTTGATATGCCCTGTTGGTATTCCTGTTGACTGATTGCTATATTACCTAATGAAAATTCACGGATCAGCACACATTAGTGGTTATTAATAACCACCTCCAAGAAACGACCACTACAATCCCTTTACCAGAAAAGCATTTGCGGCTGACATTAAGAAACAATATTAATTTGCCAAAAGTCAGGAAAAGACATTGACTGATGATATAGCCCAGAAATTCAACACCATTTCCACAATATATAAGAAAAGCAGCAAATCATGCTTGGGATTCCAGGAAAGGAAGAAGCAAGACTGGATAACACCAGAAACACTAAACACCATAACACTGAAAAAGGAAATGAAAAGAAAGAAAACAGAAGCGAAGTCCCCCAGGTTAAAGCAACTATATAGCAAACAGTACAGTCAGCTGGACAAGGAAGTTAAACGCCAAACCCAAGCCAACAAAAGGAATTTCCTAGACGATCTTGCAAGACAGGCAGAAAAGGCAGCACTGAGAAATGAACAAAGCACAGTATACAAAATAACTAAATTCATCAGCGGAAAACGAGGTGCAAACAATATCACATTAGTAAGAGATAAGCAAGGAAATCTCATCACTACAGCAGAGGAACAGGAAACAAGATGGGCAGAGCACTTCAGAGAAACTCTGAACAAGGAACCACCTGATACACAATTGAATGTTCCTGAGGCTGAAAATGACCTAGATGTAAATATAGACATTCCACGAAAAGAAGAAATCATCACAGCAATCAAAGGGTTAAAGATTGGAAAAGCTCCTGGCCATGATAACTTAAATGCAGAGCTATTTAAGACAGACCCTGAGCTAGCAGCAGAACTATTAGAACCACTATTTGCACAAGTCTGGAAAATGGGGACAACACCATCAGAGTGGAACAAAGGAATAATTGTCAAATTGCCCAAAAAGGGAGATCTTGCAGACTGCAATAATTGGAGAGGAATCACTCTTCTCTCAGTTCCCAGCAAAATACTAGGCAGGATAATTATACAGAGAATTTCAAAAGCAGTAGACCACAAACTGAGGAAAGAACAAGCAGGATTTAGAAAGAACAGAAGATGTGTAGATCATATATTCACTCTCAGGAACATTATAGAGCAGTGTTCAGAATGGCAAAGACAGCTGTACATTAATTTTGTTGATTTTGAAAAGGCTTTTGACAGCATACATAGGGACAGTTTATGGAAAATACTGAGGGCTTATGGAATTCCAAGCTGCATAGTGTCAATCATAAAAAGCCTCTATGCCAACTTTACGTGTAGTGTTGGGCAGAGCAACCTAACCTTTGAGGTGAAGACAGGAGTACGACAGGGATGCCCCTTATCAACCACTCTATTTTTAACAGTCATAGACTGGGTGATGCGACAGACAACAGAGGGCAGTCCAAGAGGAATAAGATGGACTACATTTTCTACATTAGAAGATCTGGAATATGCAGATGACATTGCACTACTAGCACATTCACATCAACACATCCAGGAAAAAATGGATAGACTTAATAAGTTTAGCCAGCAGGTGGGCTTGAACATCAATTTAAGGAAGTCAGAGGTCATGACGCTCAATGTGAGCAACCCTGAGCCCATATCAGTAAGGAATCAGCAACTGGTACAGACAGACACCTTCACATATCTAGGATGCATAGTAACACCAGACGGCGGGGCAGGCAAAGACATCAACATCAGAATGAATAAGGCAAGAACAGCCTTTTTTAGCCTAAACAACATCTGGAAGTCCTCTCAATACAGCACAAGCACAAAATTAAGATTATATCAGAGTTGTGTGCTTTCTGTGCTTCTCTATGGTGCAGAATGCTGGAGAGTTACAGAGAAGGAAATGTCAAAATTGTCCTCTTTTCACATAAAATGCCTAAGAAAAATTCACAGAATCTTTTGGCCGAATACCATCACCAACCAAGATCTGCTTACTCAGAGCAAGCAAGAGGACATGCACACCATCATAGCTAGCAGACGCTAGAGCTGGGTTGGCCATGTCCTCAGAAGAGACCCCGATGCCATCACAAGAACAGCTATGCTTTGGACCCCTGAAGGAAAACGAAAGAGAGGCCGACCAAAAACAACCTGGCGGAGGACTGTGGAGGCTGAGATGCTAAAAATGAACCAGAGTTGGGGCACTGTATGAAGGATGGCCACCGACCGAGCAAAGTGGAATCAATTTGTTGTTGCCCTACAGGACGCCACTAGGCGTGATGGCCACTGACTGCTTTGATGGTCAGTGACTAAGGATCAAAGAAGAAGACAGATAACGTAACTACAAGGAAATATTATTGATACGCCGTCAAGGATTTTACGGCTTATAAGGAGAGTTGAATCAAAGGTCAGAATGTAAATATTTATATGCGCAAAGGATGCTTCAATCATAGAATGTTCAGAGGTTCCAGAATCGTTATTGACGAGGCCTTATAAGAAGATGGAATATTTAACCATGTATATTGAATTATGGATCATAATAATTATCCTTACCCTTGAGAGGTCAACAGTTAAAGGATTAACCTTGTTTCACTAACTTGGATACCCAGCTAGAAGTTATTTAATGGAACTTTCATGGGACTATCTGATTTGATCATTGAGAAACTATTTTCCCTCTCATCATGCTGACTGTATTGTCAAATGTCAAGGTCGAATGTCTTGTCCAATTCAACGTCTCTGTCAAAATAAACTATGTATCAATTCTTATCCAAGAGTTCTACCACTACAGTATTGGCATTTGTTGATATGCCCTGTTGGTATTCCTGTTGACTGATTGCTATATTACCTAATGAAAATTCATGGATCAGCACACACTAGTGGTTATTAATAACCACCTCCAAGAAACGACCACTACAACCCCTTTACCAGAAAAGCATTTGCGGCTGACATAAAGAAACAATATCAATTTGCCAAAAGTCAGGAAAAGACATTGACTGATGATATAGACCAGAAATTCATCACCATTTTAACAATATATAAGAAAAGCAGCAAATCATGCTTGGGATTCCAGGAAAGGAAGAAGCAAGACTGGATAAAACCTGAAACATTAAACACCATAACACTGAAAAAGGAAATGAAAAGAAAGAAAACAGAAGCGAAGTCCCCCAGGTTAAAGCAACTATATAGCGAACAGTACAGTCAGCTGGACAAGGAAGTTAAACGCCAAACCCGAGCCAGCAAACGGAATTTCCTAGACAATCTTGCAAGACAGGCAGAAGAGGCAGCACTGAAAAATGAACAAAGCACAGTATACAAAATAACTAAATTCATCAGTGGAAAACGAGGTGCAAACAATATCACATTAGTAAGAGATAAGCAAGGAAATCTCATCACGACAGCAGAGGGACAGGAAACAAGATGGGCAGAGCACTTCAGAGAAACTCTGAACAAGGAACCACCAGAGACACAATTGAATGTTCCTGAGGCTGAAAATGATTTAGATGTAAATACAGACATTCCATGAAAAGAAGAAATCATCACAGCAATCAAAGGGTTAAAGAACGGAAAAGCTGTTGGCCATGATAACTTAAATGCAGAGCTATTTAAGACAGACCCTGAGCTAGCAGCAGAACTATTAGAACCACTATTTGCACAAGTCTGGAAAACAGGGACAACACCAACAGAGTGGAGAAAAGGAATAATTGTCAAATTGCCCAAGAAGGGAGATCTTGCAGACTGCAATAATTGGAGAGGAATCACTCTTCTCTCAGTTCCCAGCAAAATACTAGGCAGGATAATTATACAGAGAATCTCAAAAGCAGTAGACCACAAAATGAGGAAAGAACAAGCAGGATTTAGAAAGAACAGAAGATGTGTAGATCATATATTCACTCTCAGGAACATTATAGAGCAGTGCTCAGAATGGCAAAGACAGCTGTACATTAATTTCATTGATTGTGAAAAGGCTTTTGACAGCATACATAGGGACAGTTTATGGAAAATACTGAGGGCTTATGGAATTCCAAGCTACATAGTGTCAATCATAACAAGCCTCTATGCCAACTTTACATGTAGTGTTGGGCAGAGAAACCTAACCTTTGAGGTGAAGACAGGAGTACAACAGGGATGCCTCTTATCAACCACTCTATTTTTAACAGTCATAGATTGGGTGATGCGCCAGACAACAGAGGGCAGTCCAAGAGGAATAAGATGGACTACATTTTCTACATTGGAAGATCTGGAATATGCAGATGACATTGCACTACTAGCATATTCACATCAACACATCCAGGAAAAAACGGATAGACTTAATAAGTTTAGCCAGCAGGTGGGCTTGAACATCAATTTAAAGAAGTCAGAGGTCATGACGCTCAATGTGAGCAACCCTGAGCCCATATCAGTTAGGAATCAGCAACTGGTACAGACGGACACCTTCACATACCTAGGATGCATAGTAACACTAAGCACAGACAGATGAACATATCCTGCAGGACTGCCACATGCTTAGTCAATTATGAACTGAATATTGGCCCATATAGACGCACATCCACACAAAGCTGTTTGGGAGTCTTGACGAACTTTCAACCACAACAACATACATCCAGAGAACCGGACGAGAAGAAGAAGAAGGAGAAGATTCATTTTGGTAACATTGTTCAGGAATGGTGCTAAAGATCAATATGTAGTTAAAAAAAAAAACAACAATTGACATCTGTGATGTAATGTTTATGCTCTTAAAATAAAAAGCTTATTAGAAAGGTTTATTTCTTTTCATTTGTGTTTAATTAATTCTTAAATTTCATATTTTCTCAATAATTCATTCTGGTGTTCTTAACAGAATTTAAACGTCACAACAGTGCATGATATAGTACTTTATACTTTTTTTTTGATTGGTCTACAAGATGAACATGTATTTTATCCAGCGGTGATGGGGGATGCATTTTTTCTTGTTTCACTCCTTGTGCTAAAACCCTCGGCACGCCACTGCACAAAACAAGTAAAATTTGCTGCATGTGATTTTCTGTCTGGACTAAAGATAAACAAAAATAATTGAAATTAAAAAAAAAAACACTCATGTGTGCATAAAGGGTAGAAACCCTAAAAAATTATGTTTGTGGTGGATGTATGTATGTATAATAATACTTATTATTCACATATTTGTTGATCGTGGTAACATATTGAGCACAGGTTACATTTATGTTTAAAAGTTGTAAAGCATTACTGAGTAAATTGTCCCCAGCAGGATATACAGAAATGGAACTGCTACTCATACTCTCTCTCTCCCTGCAGAAACATGACCATCTTCCTCACCTTCACTTTCTATCTTCACTGTGTATCCCTGAAAACAAAATATTGAACATATTCAAGTTTGAAACAAACCACTTTAGTCTTAAACATTGCCCCAGATTGAGAACAACATGAACACATTTATGTATTTAAATTACTTTCTTTTCTCAACTGTTGCCACTGTCCCTTATGAAGACCATATTTAACATTTACATATATTACACTGTTACAGAATAAAAACACTGTATGAACAACAAAATGGAATACCTCAAGGATCAGTAATGTCTCCTTCAATTTTTACAATAATGGTAAATGATTTAGGTGAGGAATTTAATGATATAACAAATAAATTGTCACAGTTTGCAGATGATGTTGCTATTTTTGACACAGTAACAAGATTAAATTAGACAGAATTCAGCATCAGGCTTTATGTACAATAGCAGGTGCAATCAGATCAACATCAATGGGAGCTATAGAGGTGGCTTTAGGATTTATACCCTTAGAATTACGGAGAAAGGAGTTAAGACTAAATTACATGAACAGAGTTATGTTAGATAAGTCTCACCCAGCACATACAGCTTTTACCAGATGCCAAACTAACAACTCAGGCCAAGCCAATGAATACCACTAGATACCCTACAGGATGGAAGTGTATGGAGGAAATTGTCCATCTGGGTACATTAATTACATCAATTAATAACAGTTGTGAATACAAGCCAGTGATTCCGCCCTGGGAGATCAAGAAACCAGACATGGACTATCACCTAGCAGAAATACTTAAGAAAACAAATAATATAGAAAATATTAAAAACACCGCCAATAAATATATACAACAAATATCAAAAGACAGCAGTACTGTGTACACAGATGGATCCAAGGGAGAGGATGGCAAATTGGGGATAGGAATATATATTCCAATATGGAAAATGGCAAAAGAATATAGCATCATGGAAAATACATCTATTTTCACTGCAGAGATGGTGGCAATACTAAAAGCACTAGAAATATTCTCTAACAACCCTCCCAAAAAATTAACAGTTTTAACTGACTCTCTTTCAACAATTAAAGCACTTAGAAACTTACAAGACTATAGTTGACCTGATATAGCAGAGGAGATTTTTCTGGCTACTACATACTTATATTCCAGAGGATGTTCAGTCTTAATTGCTTGGATACCTTCACATGTTGGCATAGAAGGAAATGAAAAGGCAGATAAAGAAGCCAAGAAAGGTAGATCTGATAAAAATCTAATAAATGTAGGGATGAGTAAATCAGAGATTAAGAGCTTAATTAAAGATTTAATAACAGATGAATGAAAAGCAGAGTGGGATAAAAATCTGAAAGGAAGACATGCATATAAGATGTTCAAGGCTCCAACAAGAAAATGTCAGATATCTAGGGAATTGAACATTCCCAGTAATGAGAAACTTCTCAGACTACAGCTGGGAAAAGGCTATTTCAGAATAGAAGAACCTTACTGTGCAGGATGTCTTCAAGACAATAATATTGAACATTTCTTGTTAAAATGTAAGAGGTATGAACAAATGAAAATACCAGAATTAGATTATTTGCAAGCATCCAATTTACCTATAAATATAGAAGAGGTGTTGAGAATAGACAGACCTAGGGAACTGCATAATATAGTCAAACAATATTTAACACGAACAAATGTTAATATATAGTGGCTGGGAATGTGAAGGTCTGATGCTGTTCTAACAATGCATATAACAAATAAATATCTGTTAACGTCCGTTATATAACTAGAACCACCAGGCCTTTACACCCCTAGACTTTAATATTATTCTTGTTCAGAGTTTATTATTGATTTTTTTTTTGTGATTTTTTTTGTGATTAATTTTTTTTTTCTTTCTATTTACCTAACGTATAAGCACAATTGTGATTGTCCCTATTTACATTGATTTGACATATGTGATGCCACTTTCTCATATCGGCGGTTGTTCATATTATTTGGAATTGAAAACAATATATATCCTAATTATAACCCATCAGAGGTTGAATGGGATATCTTTCTTTTCAATAAAAAAAAACAAAACAAAGAATCCAGCAATAAGTAATAAGATGTTTAAATGGACAATAATTTAACAGATTTCTAAGTTTAATTCACTTTGGCTGTATACAAATTTATTATCAAGAATTAAAAAGAAAATACTCACTTTAAAATCTGTACTGATGTCCTGTTTTAATTTTGATCCAGGAATGGGATCTTCTGTTCCATATTTTTTTTTTGCAATCTGAAAAGAAAGATAAATTATTTGTAACAAAATCTTGGACAATTAGTCTCATGCTGGTTATTTAAGATATTGATATCCCAAGAAATTTAACTCCATGTTTTTAAAAACAATAATAGTGAAAAAAAAAAAAAAAACCTGAAAATATAAGGATGAGTCATACATGTTTCTTTCTTCTTTGATCTTTAGCCGCCGACCATCAAAGCAGTTAGTGGCCATCACGCCTAGTGGCGTCTTGTAGGGCAACAACAAATTGATTCCAATTTGCTCGGTCGGTGGCCATCCTTCGTACAGTGCCCCAACTCTGGTTCATTCTTTGCATCTCAGCCTCCACAGTCCTCCGCCAGGTTGTTTTTGGTCGGCCTGTCTTTCGTTTTCCTTCAGGGGTCCAAAGCATAGCTGTTCTTGTGATGGCATCGGGGTCTCTTCTGAGGACATGGCCAACCCAGCTCCAGTGTCTGCCAGCTATGATGGAGTGCATGTCCTCTTGCTTGCTCCGAGTAAGCAGATCTTGGTTGGTGATGGTATTCGGCCAAAAGATTCGGTGAATTTTTCTTAGGCATGTTGTGTGAAAAGAGGACAATTTCGACATTTCCTTCTCTGTAACTCTCCAGCATTCCACACCATAGAGAAGCACAGAAAGCCCACAGCTCTGATATAATCTTAATTGTGTGCTTGTGCTGTATTGAGAGGACTTCCAGATGTTGTTTAGGCTAAAAAAGGCAGTTCTTGCCTTATTTATTCTGATGTTGATGTCTTTGCCTGCCCCGCCATCTGGTGTTACTATGCATCCTAGGTATGTCAAGGTGTCTGTCTGTACCAGTTGCTGATTCCTTACTGATATGGGCTCAGGGTTGCTCACATTGAGTGTCATGACCTCTGACTTCTTTAAATTGATGTTCAAGCCCACCTGCTGGCTAAACTTATTAAGTCTGTCCGTTTTTTCCTGGATGTGTTGATGTGATCATGCTAGTAGTGCATCATGTTTGAGAAATGTAACTTTTGCCATTTGATAGCTAGAATCAAAGTTTCATACAATATAAACATCTGGAATTTTTACAACAGGTTTTTTTGTTTTTGGGTACTGTTCTTGAAATCACATATACAAATGAGTTACAAATATTGCCAGAAAGTGCTAGTTTTTAGTAAATTCTATCACATAATAGTTAAATAAAAGAAGGAAATTAGATATAAATTTTCCCATTTAGCCACTTTATTTCATTTTGTCATCAATAGATCTCTTCTGTTCCTTAGCTTTTAGCTCCCTGTGAGGTACAGTGTAGTCACATTTTATGCTAGAGAAGCACTAATGAGGACCTCACATAATTCAAAACTACTAGTGTTCTCACATGAATAAATGTAAAGTAGGGGGTGTGTTCTCACAGGAATAAATGTAGGGGGTGTATTCTCAGATGCATAAATTTCCAACCATTGCAGCATTTTTTTTTTGCTTTTAAACAAGACAATTTTGCTGTTTAATGTAATTTTTCCCTTTTATTAAATAATAATTATAGAACAAATATAGGCCATCGTACAAGTACTATGGTGAGCTGAACACAGAAGTGCTAGTGAGGTCTGGCAGCTTTACAAACAATGACTGCTACACACCTGGAGCAGAGAAGATTGTTTCTTCTATATCCACAGCTGGTCATGTCAGTAATCGAGTATGAACTGGGAATATTTATGCTGTCAATATTACAATGTACATGGATGGGAACACAATCAAAATGAAGGGATGCATATCATCATGGGCTGTGAATGAGATAAACCCACTGTGACTAGAAAGTACATGCTTGGATTGGTATTGATTAGATTCAGATATGTGATGTCCAGGCAAAAAGCCTATTTGCTGATAACTACAGACAGAAGACACACCCTTCATGGGAACATAGCTGGTATAAAAGTAGTAAGAATAAAGAGAGATGTAATGAATGGCACATGGAACAATAGATCAGGTGACCCTAGTTAAAAATATATTCAAAGGGGAAGTGTGGAGTAAGTAAGGTGAGAACTAAATAAAGTATCAGCACGTCATCAACAGCCTTGGTAAGGAGTGCACAGCTTGAGAAATTGGAAAAGTAAAGCTAGAAATTAATCAACTAATAAATGATTATAGCAAGAACGAAAACAAATATATAATGATTAGTGTAGGAGTGGCAGGGGAAAATGAAGATCTTGTGAGGTACAAGTGCTACATATTGATGATGACAAATTAAAAGCACATTAAAAAAATCAGTCCAAACACTTCAAATCTTCACGCTGCTCTACTTCCATCCTGTCCCTTTTTTTATATTTTTTTTGGTGTGGTTGTTACACTGTGACAGGTATGAACAGACAACTTTTAGGAAATGAAAAAACACACACATGCAAACACTCACAAATTTTGAAATTTAAATTTACATTATTTACAGCAATAGGACAGAAAAAGTGAAGCCACATCAGGGTTTTTGCAACTGAAGAAATTATTTGGACTTAGAGGCCCATAGGCCCTTTATAATAATTTTAAGTGGTGTTAAACTGAATATTTTTAATCATAATAGAAGTTTGGATAAGGACACTGCATCTCTTATGTTGCGAGACTGGCTATTGGTACTTACATTAGAGCTAGCCTTAACCTTATTACAAGTCAGTTTCAAGTTTTGTCAAACAGTTTTAACTCGCTCTAATCCACAAGTAGTACTACACACCACTTTGCCATTTACATTTATCTGCAAGCCATATCTTGTGCCAGCATGTTATATGTCTGAATTTGAAATGAAAATTTAAAAATACCTGGCAGTGAGCTGGTTTAAATCATTTCAATACATTGGACATGTGTGTGATCATTTTAGAATGGGGAAAAAAATGTATGAAGCTGAAATGTTATACTTTTTTATATCTGTTAGTAGTGCTGCTAATCATTTGTTAATGAGCAATGGCAAGAGATTCATTTTCTTAACACTAGCTGTAAGCTGATCAAGAATGGCTGCTTATTTTTCAGTGAACAGAAGAGAATTATAGCGACAGTAGTTGTTTCAGTTAGTCTTAGTGATGGCAAACTACTGATTGAAAAAAATTGCCTAGAAAAATCACAAACAGCCAATAAAAGCTGAGGTTGATTGCCACGTCCTGTAAAGGATAAGCAACTAACTTTTAACTCAGTTATTCAGATGAGGACTTTGCTAAGACTTTATGTTAGAATATTCATGAAAGTGATTAATCTGATGGGGATACTGAGCAGCTGAATGAACAGGTATGATGTAGCATAACAATTGCTAAAGTTTGTGCTAGTAAAGAGAAAAGAAAGAGTAAAAACCCAATTCAAACAACCAGTAAAGTTAACAGTACAGCTACAAGTTGAGAGGCAAGTAGAATCTCACAAGATGTCCCAGAGTGGATAGAAATTGCTGAAGGCTTGACACAGAATGCATTTCAGTTTTGAAAAAAAGGTGTGACTAAGGGGGCTTGACCTGTCAACCCCACCGAAATGATATAGTGTTTTATTTACTGATGAAATTAAAGATTACATGCATCAGTTATTATGCCAAACTCAAATGTATTCAGAATAATTATTTGAACCAATATTTAATGCATGCTCGATGGACCAAAGTCACATGCCCTGAACTGGATAACTTTACTGCTGTTCTAATAAATATTGGGATTCAGAAGAAACCATTCATTCATGACTACTGGTCTACATCTGCAGAATTGTATACACTTTGGTTTAGTCACATGTTTTCAAGAAATAGAAATGAAGCATTATATCATATTATGCTTCATGTTTCTGATGACAGCTCTAAAGATGTTTCTAATCCCAATACAGGCCACCATTTATTTACTGACAGCAAGTACACATCAAGAGAACTCACTGACTTCTTACTGGAGAAGAAGCAATACTATCGCCTCAGGATATCCCACACAAATGAATGCCCATGTGGAACTGGAATCCAGACCCCAGAACACATTCTCCAGAACTGCCCAACCCATGATGAACCATGATGTGCAACCTGGCCAAGGGGTGCTGAGCTTCAGCAGAAGCTGTGGGGCTGCCGCGCCAACCTAGTAAAGACTGTGGACTTCATCCTGGCAACAGGCCTGCAGATTTAGCATGACTACAAACTAAACACAGAAGAAGAAGGTATACATAAATAATATTAGTTATAGTAGTTTCATCTTGGTTTTTACAGAGACATGTGGTTTTGGAAAAAGGATCATAAAAATTTATCTGTGAAGTGGTTGTGATAAAAATGTATTGATACGTTTTAAAATGGATGCATATTTACTTAATCTTGTTTATGGTTATTTTCAATAAGGTCTACACTTCACAAGACACATAGCCTACACTTTTACTTAACGTAATAGTTTAAAAACATTTCACAAGACTTCTAATCCATTTTCACGTATTTTTTTTCTTCATAGCATATGCATCTACTGATTCAATGTAGATCCTATATTTTTACTGCCTGTTTTTAAAATAACATTTAGAAAAAAAGCGCCATTGTTGGTGTTTGTTTTTATAAAAATATGTGGTTCTTTTAAAAAAAAAAATTATGTAGGCCTAGATATGTTTCAAACTAAATATGTAGGCCTAGGCCTAGGCCTATTGATTTTTTGAACATTTTATGGCCATAGATTAAACTGGAGTTGAAATATTTCAGTGAAGGACACAATTTTATTTTTTTCGAATTCCTTTTTAACACATCTGCAATTCACAAGGAATAAATGCAGGTCTTTAATAACAAATAGGCTAATGATTTAAAGCATTTCACAAGATTTTTTGTTCAATTTCCTATAGGGCTAGGCTATTGTTATATATACCAATAGCACCTACTGAAATAATATATTTATCAACTGCCTGTGTTTAAAACATCACCTGAAAAGAAATTCTGCACCAATTGTAGGTGTCTGTTTTTACAGAGTTCTGTGATTTTGATTTTAATGTGACAGCGCCATCTTGAGATCTGTCGTTCTCAGCGCCAGCGCCATCTTGTCACTACGATTGCCCCCGTGGTTCACTGCCTGATTACCACATTATCTTCAAGAAGAAGATTTATTACAAGGATACAATAAAGCCTACAAATTAGTTGTGTATATTTGTGTTTTTGCTCTAGAAATAGTTGTGTATATTTATTTTCATGCCTTCTAGAGCAATAATCGTGAGTGTTATTTAAGAGGCCAAATTAATACGCGCAGCTCACTAAAATCGAGTGATTAGCCTAGTGCCTATATAAATGCCCTCAAGGCCAAAAGGCAGAGAACGTCAACATATAGGACAACACATCAAGCGATACAACCGTACTATAACCAGCGTCCTTTTCAGGACGTACACAGCGATCGCAATAGTCAAAATGGGCCGAAAGAAACCTCACGCTAAAAAGAGGAAGATTTATACCAGCCCACCAGCGCAGAACAGCCAGGGGAATAACACCATCAACAAAGAAAGACAGCCAGAGAGCACAACTGCCCCAAGTACTCGTGCGGGGACCGAAATTTCTCCAACTCTTGATACGATGACGGAGCTAGCTGCGACGTGTATCGACCCGGTTGAGAGCCCGAATGACCAGACTCCTTGCGAGGAAGAGCAGAAAGCAGATGCAAGCAGTTCTGAACTTGACGATGAAGACCCAGAATATGACTACATGGTGAGCACATTAGAGCAGATAGGACAGATGTCAGAAGAAGAAGACCAGATGAAAGCGTTAGAACCGATAAAACAGATGTTGGAAAGAAGAAAAAGAAGACAGGAGACTAAAACCCAGGGACCACCACCACAGGTACCCAAATCGCCAACTGAAGCCCTGTCTACCACAGAGAGAAGCTGCACACACCCCCGTCAACACCACCAAACGATGCCGAGATGAAAGAAGCACTATTTGAGGCGGCTCCAGTGTCAAACATCGAGATACACCGGAATCCTACAAAGAACAGCCAAGTCCTCCGAGGTAAACAAGAGAAGCAAAATCTCGATCAGACAGAAGAGGACAGGGCACCGAGCCCGAAGACAAATACTCAACCAGTGGTAGCAGATGGGAGAGGCCGCCCAGGCGAAAGCATTAACAAAGAACAGGATCAAGAGCGCAAAATAAAAATTACGCAGTTGTCCGAAGGAGAAGCCACACTCAGAGCACTCCCGGACGACAAAGTAATCAATGTCCTGGAGAAAGTAGTAGGCAAAAGAGGCATAATAAGTATCAGAAGGCACCAACAGGGAGTGACACTTGCCCTGAATGATACAGAAAAAACTAAATCGCTGATGACTGCTCTGGCATCCGGGCCTAAAGAATTTCAACTACCACACCGGATCAAAATCCAAGCAGAAATCCACACTGAAACCAAGAGAGTAGTCATCAAAGGGATAGACACCAGCTTGTCAGATACAGAGGCCCTCAGCTACATCCAGGCCGAAAACCCTCGGTACAGATTCACACACGCAGAAAGGCTTAAATCCTGGAACAAAGAAGACACCCGACTGATAATAGTGACTCTACAGGGGAAAACAGTCCCAGAAAACATCACTATCCAGAATAGACCTCGAAGAACACATGCCTTCATCCCGCCAGTGATACAGTGTTCAAAGTGCCAGGGATTTTCTCACACAAGGAACACGTGCAGAAAAGAGACGGTCTGTAGATACTGTGCGGGCAGCCACGAATACAAAGACTGCCCAAAGGCCAAAAAAGACCAAGACTACAAAGCACCAAATAACAATAGAAAATGTACCAACTGCCTCGGAAAGCACGGAGCACGATACCGAGGATGTCCCGAATACCAACAAACAAGGCAAATAATTACAGTTGCCATTGGAAAGGGAGTATCGTACCAAGAGGCAAAAAAACACACTGAAGGCAAGTACTCTAGGTGATAGGCACCAAGACAGCCTAACGGAACAAGTCAGACGGCTCACGACTGAAGTGAGAGATTTGAAACAACAACTGCGAAAGGAGAGAGAAAACCGCCAGCCACACAAAAACAGAACCTCAACTGACAGATGTGAAGAAATACATGACAACTCGGAAAGCGCGAAACAACAACAATTCATAAACGACATGAAAATAATACACCAAGACATGAAAAGAATTCAGCAACAGGTAGAAGAAGATGTCAGGAAACTGATAGAACTGAAAGATGAAAACGAACAACTACTGAAAAGAATAGAGGCAGAAAGAATGACCATTGAAGAAATTACATCAAACAGAAAAGACACTAAAACGAACGACCAATCAAACGAAGAAGTCATCGAGAAAACGCTAGAAGAGCTACTCCCAACAGTCATAGAAAAAGCGCTTTCCCTGATACAGGAGAAAAGGAAGACACAAGAAACAGAAACGAGGAGGGCAAAAACTCACAAAACCTAACAAGCCAGATAGGAAAACAACAAATGTACACCATGAACACGCCACGACACCCCGAATGGACAAGAGCAAAGAGGTATCCGGACAGGCAGCTAGTGGTCCTTTTTAGGACCAGTCCTTTTCAGGACTATCAACAGGCTAGCACCGAAGAAAAAAAACACACAATATACCCAAATTATAACCAACTTTCAGGTTGAACAGGGTATTACAGCATTATAGTAGACGAAATCAACAACAACACAAAGGCAGAGAACAGAAAATATTGAAGGAATAAGTATAACATTAGACAGTGAGCCAGATAACTTAAAAATAATAAACATTTATAGCCCCAAGGGTAATATAACCGATAGGGACATTGCCACTATTAACACACAAATAGACCAAAGAACATTATTGGTAGGTGACTTTAATGCACACCATGAGGCATGGGGTAACAACAGTAATGATCCAGCAGGAAAAAGACTGTTGGACTACATTGAAAGTGCTGAGCTAATCATACTAAATGATGGCTCAGTGACAAGGGTTAACCCATGCAACAGTGGAGGAGATACAGCAATAGACATAAGTATTATAACACCAAACCTAGCCTCTACTAAATGGGAAGTACTGAATGACTCCAGCTCAGACCACTTACCCATAGAAATAAACCTAAACGACAAATATAGAACTAGTCCAAAAAGCTCGAAACCCACATTCAACCTAAAAAAGGCAAATTGGGAGTCCTTCCAATTAGAGCTAGGTAAACTAAGCATAGAACAAATTGAATCTAACAGTATAGATATATTTGCAGAAAAAAACTAACAAATGAGATTTTAAAAATAGCAATAAAATATATACCAAACAGGAATATGCCTGAGCACTTAAAACCAACACAAAAAGGTAAAAATAGGAAAAGAAACAAAGATAAAAATCCAGTACCATGGTGGACAGACAGATGTTCAGAACAACTGAAATTGAGGGAGAGGGCCCTTACAAAGTATAGAAAAGCCAAAACTGAAGAGAATTACACAAACTATAAAAAAATAAGAAACGAAACAAATAAAATAATATTCAGAGCTAAAGAAAAGAGTTGGAGAAAATTTTGTCAAACATTAAACCATAGGTCCCAAATAACTACAGTTTGGAGAAAACTAAAAGCAATTAAAGGAGGAAACAGCAAGAAATTTAAAATCCCAACAATTAAAATACCAGAGAGAGCTGAAACAGATAGAGAAAAAGCCAACATACTAGCTAAATACTTTTATCAGGTTAGTTCAATAGACAGTCTAGATAAGGCAGAAATAAATAGACGAAAAACACTGCTAGAAAAATTAAAAGAAGAAAATATGGAAACCACACAGGATGCTAAGTATTTAAATGCGGATATTACAGTAGATGAAATAGAAAGAGCTTTAGCAGAAAAAACCAATACTACCTCTGGGGAAGACATTCTGAGCTATGAAATCCTCAAAAAGGTACCAAATACAACTCTAAGAGTGATTGCATCTCTCTACAACAAAATCTGGCACACGGGAAAAATACCATGTTCATGGAAGACAGCAGTAGTCATCCCCATACTAAAGCCAGATAAGGAAGCACATGATGTCAGCTCATACAGGCCAATATCGTTAACATCACATCTAGGAAAAATTCTAGAACAATAGTCAACAGCAGACTAAAATTTCATCTCGAAAAGCATAATTTGTACAGTCCAACCCAGGCAGGCTTTAGAAGCCAACATAGTACAATAGAGCAACTGCTGAGGCTGGAACATGATGTTAAAACAGGCTTCAAAAGGAATGAAAAGACAGTAGCTATATTCCTTGATGTAGCAAGAGCATATGATGAGTGTTGGAGGGAGGGTGCACTACATAAAATCAGGAAACTAGGTATAGTAGGCAGAACCTACAATTACCTAGAAAACTTCCTGCAGGATAGATACTTCATGGTACAAATAAACAATGATAGATCTGAGGTATATGAGCAACAGAATGGAATTCCCCAGGGATCAGTAATATCACCATCAATTTTTACGATTATGGTCAACGACCTAGACGACGAGTTTAAGGACTTAAAAAACAACCTATCTCAGTTTGCAGATGATGCTGCGATATGGAGAACGGGAAGAAATCTCCCATTCCTCTATAAAACAGTACAAAAACAAATAGATAAAGTATCTGACTGGATGAACAAGTGGGGATTTAATCTAAACGTTAAAAAAAAACCATAGGAATGATTTTCAGTAGAGGGCGTGTAATTAAAAACAATATAATTGACATAAGCATTAATAAGCAGAAAGTATGCACAGCAAAATCAACTAGATTTCTTGGCATGGTACTAGACCAGCAACTAAACTGGAACAAACACATAGACCTTTTAGTGCAAAGCAGTAGAGGACTTATTAATATGCTAAGATATATGAAAGGAAGTGGTTGGGGCGCCTGCAGTAAGACAATGTTAACATTCTATAAATCATTTATTAGAGGCAAACTTGACTATGCCAGTGTTGTCTATGCATCAGCCGCCCCAAGCAATAAGAAGAAACTAGACACAGTCCAAAACCAGGCACTGTCAATAATAGCAGGTGCCTCAAAGGGAACATCAGCAGAAGCACTAGAAGTAGTGCTAGGCATTATACCCCTGGAGCTAAGGAGAAAAGAACTGAGATTCAGCTACTGGGCAAGAGTAGCAAAAGATCCAACTCACCCGGCACATAAAACCTTTGATAGGGGTAACCAGTACATAGGCCACATTCCATTAAACCATAATAGATACCCGTCAGGGTGGAAAACAATGGATGAAGTGGATCAATACCCAGACCTGTTTAATGCGATAAACAGTAGTGCTCTGTATAAAGCAAAGATCCCACCATGGGAATTAAAAGTGCCAGAAACTGACTCCCACTTATCAAAGATCATAAATAAATCTAACGACATAATCTCAGCAAAAAGTAAAACACTAGAGTACATAGAACGGTATACAAATAATAGCCTAACTATATATACAGATGGGTCCAAAGATGAAGAAGGACAATTAGGAGCAGGAATAGCAATACCAAAATTAAAAATTTATAAAAGATACAAAGTAACAAGTAATACCTCTATCTTTACAGCAGAATTAGTGGCAATCCTAAAAGCTTTAGAAATAGCTGCAGAAAATCCACCAAAAAAAGTAACCATTCTCACAGATTCCCTATCATCAGTACTAGCAATCAGAAACAGAACAGAAGGCAGCAGGCCAGACATTATAGAGGAAATACTACAGGTTAATACATATCTACAAAATATAGGATGCAGTGCAACTCTAACATGGATACCATCACATGTGGGGATAGCAGGAAATGAGCTAGCAGACAAAGAAGCCAAAGGAGGGAGAACTAGCCATAACCAAATTGAAGTAGGCTTAGGGAAGTTTGAAATTAAGAGCTTAATTGCTCAAAAAATAACTAAAGAATGGATAACAGCATGGGACCTAAGTAAAAAAGCAAGACACTCATATAAAATCCTTAAAAAACCAAGCAAAAAATGTCAAATAAAAGATGAACTAAAAATACCAATTAATAAAAAATTGCTGAGACTCAAGCTGGGAACTGGATATTTCATGATAGAGGAACCCACATCTGAAGAGTGTCAAGAACCAAACACAATTAGGCACTTTCTAGTGGACTGCAAAAAATATGACCAACAGAGGCAAAACATTAAGACATACTGTAGTAACCACAAGGTAGAAATGAGTGTAGAAAATCTCATAGGCACAAAGAGCCCTTCAGAAATGCAAAAGTTAATAAAACACTATATTACAAAAACTAAAGCTAACATATAAAAATCAAATAAGGAATTGAACCAGTAGTCCAAACTGGTGAAAGACTCGCCCCAGAAACATACAGATTAACCAAATAAACCATCCAGTAAAAATCAAAAACATACTAACTTAGAAAATAGCATATATTGGAATTTTTTTTTAAAAACCATGTTGAACTATAACTACAAAAGGAAAAATACCAACTAGAGATAATATAATATAAAACAAATACAAACAAAAACATATTACAATAAAAGAAACACGTCCTGATATAACCAACAAATCCATGTACATGGTAGATGGTTGAAAGGGGCGTGCTACAAAATGAAGTAGCAAACACATTAATAAAAAAAAAAAAAAAAGGCAGAGAAACGTGTAATTAAAAACAATATAATTGACATAAGCATTAATGAGCAAAAAGTATGCACTGCAAAATCAACTAGATTTCTTGGTATGGTATTAGACCAGCAACTAAACTGGAACAAACACATAGACCTATTAGTGCAAAGCAGTAGGGGACTTATTAACATGCTAAGATATATGAAAGGAAGTGGTTGGGGCGCCTGCAATAAGACCATGTTAACCTTCTATAAATCATTTATTAGTGGCAAACTTGACTATGCCAGTGTTGCGAAATTTGGTTCCTCTTGCTTTGTTGTGAAAAAAAAATCTGTAGCGCGACTCCCACACACACACACCAGCGCAAGGTCAGCGCGGCGGTCTTTCTTTGAAGTTTGTAGTAGACGGGAAATGTGAATTACGGTTAAAAGCCATACAGTATTACTGAAGAATGGGGAAATAGCTAATAGGAATGAATGGCGGACTTTCAAAGTTTTGCATTTACTGGACATTAAATTATTCACTACAGGAGAACGCCTGGTTGGAATAATATTAAATAAAAATAATTCAACAAAGGAGATAATAATAATAATAATAATAAATTCTTTAAGCACCAAACACGGCGCATAAGGCAGAAACCAGTGCTCTCCAGGTTGTTCGTTGTGACGCCACTCCTCTTAGCTCTTGCACATTATTTAGGCCCAATGTTCTTCCTTCTCTTATTAGAGATAGACTAGGAATTATATCCAAAAGGATATTATTCAAATATAAATAGTTTTAAAGATAATTAATATTTTTCACCTTCATCACATCGGCTAAAAGTTAGCTAATATTCTTTAAAAATTTATTACACTAACAAGCCTCAACGGATTTGTATAAAACTTATATGTAATGAAAGCCTCATATGGGGAAAAGGAAATGATACATAGAAAGGACGGAAGAATATAAGTGTGTAGTGAACAGAAAAAAAAACAAGTACAGGAAAAACACAGATTGCTTCAAATAGCCTCAAACCAGGAGATGAAACGAAAATCTTTTGGGACTTTTAGAGGTGCTTTCTCGTACGCGCGAGAGACTGAAATATAAGGACAGAGAGACGCGTTGAAAATCACACACACCAAATCCAGAAGCCAAAGTGAGAAACTGGAAGACGGTATCTGCAAGAAAAGTTATTTTTTCACGCTGCATGCAGTGCAGATTAACTTCAACCAAAACAATCTCACCGTGAGCTTATAGATCCCAAGAGGGTATGTAAGTTTATTAAAGATATATGTATGAATTCATTCATTCATAACCCTCCACTCCCAAAGGAGCATAGGCCTTCAACAAACACATGCCAAGTCCTCCTGTCCCGTGCCATCATCTCAGGTTCTTTCCATGTTCTCCTCATCATTTTCACCTCTGTTTCCAACTCTCTTCTCCATGTACTTCTTGGTCTTCCTCTGCTTCTCTTGCCCTGGGGGTTCCAGAACAAGGACTGCCTTGTAATGCTATCAACAGGTTTCTTCAGTGTGTGTCCTATCCATCGCCATCGTCTTCTTCTCATCTCTTGTTCCACTGGCACTTGTCTAGTTCTTGTCATCAGTTCCACGTTGGTAACCTTGTCATACCATTTTAATCCCTCTATTCTACGCAAGCACCCATTTATGAAAGTCTGTAGCTTTTTGGTTGTTGTCTTTGTTGTTCTCCATGTCTCCGAGCCATACAATAGGACTGACTTCACATTTGAGTTAAAGATTCTTATTTTCAGATTTTATTTCTGATTGATTGTATCAGATATAATAAAAAAGAGAATGACGCTAACCAGAGATAACCTTCACCGGTATTGTCAGGAAGCATAACCATTAATTGGTTAGCCAAATATATCATGGCTAATTCTTGCCTGGAAGCTTACGACATACCAGCAAGTAATTAAGTGACTTGACATCCATAAGTGGAATGCAAAGGTTATATCATACCCATGTATCATAACATATGATTTATTCATGTATTTTGTTAATTCTGCACAGTATACATTATCTTATCATGCTATCTCTGTAACATACTACCATGATTCATTCATTTATATACAAACACTGAAGACATGGTCGCATCATGAACAGTAGTTGGTGGTGAGATTGTTGGAACAACATGGCCACCTATTACTTCTTGTTCCAGGTTTTTATGATCAATGTTTATGATCATTCCTGATCGAGAAACTAAAGACTTGAAGAAGTTGATCCAGCTCACTGAAGCCTAGAGGTCAACCAAACTTCAACACCTTAGTCCCCCGTAGTTATAGGGCGGGCTGAAGGAAAGTCTTCCGTACTCCAGTGTGTCGGAGGAACCTCGAGCAGACGTGGCTAAAGTTGAGTTTCTTTGTATCCATCCAACAAATCCTGTGAGCCGTTTCTAAACGACTGTCTAATGATGACAACTAGATGGCAAGAGATAATGTGACAATCCTTTTGTTGTAAATTCAGTGGAAGATAAATCCAAGACTTTTTGTATTAGTTATTTTAATTTGTAACTGTAAATAATCATACATTTTACCATCTTCCAACACCCATTTATCATTACAAGAATATATAGATGTACATAATAAATTGGATGATTGTACTCATTTGACTTGTTAAATTTTTAACTGTTAAATTTTGAGTTACCTTTTCAAATTTATTTATATTATCACATAAGGTTACGATAGCGAAAGTAGCAGCTTATACTTCTTAAGCCTAAATCTATTGTCCAGCTCAGAGTATTCACAGCTGTAACTCACTTGTGATACCAGTGTACTTCTTGGGCACTGGAACTTCATACTTTCTGGAGAGAGATTCTACTTCTGCTCTACCACTATTATCATAATAGGAAAACTGTTGAGTATACTGGCTATCAAATGTTGAGTGTCTTCTTGTTGTACGCCATAATTGTTGAAGGCGATGAAGACATGGTATGGTATCTGTGGTCTGGTTTGTGTAGGATGCAGATGTGTAATCAAACAGTGAGCATTACAAACAAGGCAATCCACACAAGGACGTCACGTTAACTCACGATGTGAAAAGTCAATGATGCTTGCAACAGCTAGTGACGGTTTTTGTATAATTTATTATAGACGCCACAATGGCGAAGTGTGTAGACATAAACAAGCCGGTACATCATAGGTACGATCAAACAGTCATTATTACATATGTAGTCAATTCAACAGGCACAGCAGACAGCATCATAATAATGTACATCATATGCCTTTTAGGATATCTGAATCAGCTGTACATGTAGTCAGGTAGTAAACTTCCCCTTTCCATAAGAGCTAGTAGATATCAACTAGGAGATTAAATCTAGTCTCCTATTTTTGACCTCAACAAGACAGGCATGTCTTCTGAGCGTCACATTATCGTCCTCTATGTTCCTTATACAGCAAAGGTATCAAACCTAGATCCATCAATAAAGATCAGGAAGCAAATAGTCCGTAGGACAGGCATCAATCGATGCGTGACAATATAAGTGGATCGTGAGCTGAGCAAACTTGTCATATCACAGACTTTATAATAAGGCAGCTAAGCAAAAGTCAACATCACAAGATGGCGATAAAGTTACTCAGCGAAAAAGGATTCAGTTACCTGTCATCAGGAATTAAATCACATAAATCACATATGCCTCCAGGCATTTGAAATAACATAGAGATATATCATCTCAAAAAAGGAACAACAATGATGAGGACTCCTTCCTGAATAAACTAAGCGAAGACTAGCACATCGCTATGTCTCGCCTTACCAGCATCTCTGCTCAGACTGACCTGGGCGGAAATCATTTTAAACAATGCCACAAACAGAGACATGCGCAGAAAACGCGAATCGAATACAACTCAGCTAAACTTACGAAACGAAGAATGTTCTACGATGTTCGACTGAAGACTCGAACCTTAAAAGGAAATGAATCTTGAAACATTGCGATTGCCAACTGTTTTCAAAGAACTGGCGATCTGAGCGCTCCATATATGGACATGACTCAAAATCGTTCACACAACTATCGGCAACTATACTATCAAGATAAGACAACTTCTTGACGACAGCTATCAAGATTAGACGACTGTAGAAATAGAAGTGACTACAATTCCATGAGTTACTTCCCATGCATTAAAAAATTAACTATAGTCAAAATGCATGGTCAGAATAAGTTGCGACAAGTTTAGCGCAACATTACCGCCACCTCCCGATAAAAAAAAAAATGTGCAACATTTTTTTTTTTAAATATCCAAGAGTAAAACCAAAAGCGGTTTAACAACGCACGAATTATGCGGGGATAACTAATTGCACTGCCTAATATGAGGCTACATTGACACATAAAGTGTCTGGTGAGAATATTTCTCAACAGATAAAAAATCTTATTCAAAAAAATATATATATCGGGGAGGTGCCATCAACACACATTACGCTTGCATGAAAATACAATATAAATGCAAGTTCATATCATTATAATCAAATAGCAGTGTCATACTCTAATACCGCTTAGAATGGATGTACACATCTGATATTGAATGTTAAATAGTACATTATCTAAATGTTTAATTAATACCATTACATAATGAAATTAAACATAAATGACGATCCAGGACACATCTCCTGTCGTTCCAAGGAAAGTGTACAATGTGGAACTCTCCATGTTTGACAACAGAAAGGTAGCTTCTCTGATCAACAATAACATGCTGAGAAAAAACAACCAATATAATTCTATTTAATAGCCATTATGTTTCATACTATACAATACATTATTATTAACAATTGTGACCGAGTGAACTTTCGGCCCTTATATTAACTACTCAGTCTTCTTCTTATATTAAAGATGGGAACAGAAGAAGATGATAACAAAGCACAATAGTATGTGTTCACATAAAGTGAGGACAGATGTGCTAATGTATTGTAGTAATATAGGTGTGTTATGGCTCTGTCGTATATCTAGAAATAGAACAGAAGTATTAGTTGGAATCATGTGGGCATCTAGACAGAATGTCAGCCATCACATTATCCGACCCACGGATAGCTCGTACCGTGAAGTGAAAAAGGTTGAAGAGCAATAGCATATCGAGTGGATCTCGAACTCTTCAAGTTCTTAGTCTGAATAGCTGTAAGAGCTTTCTGATCAGTTTCTAGAATGAAATGTGCGCCCAGGAGGAATCTTTGTAGTTTGAGAATAGACCAAACCATAGCCAACAATTCACGGTCTAAAACTGAGTAGTTCCTCTCTGCCGCATTTAGTTTTCTAGAAATGTGCATGACAGGATGCAGAGTTTCAGCATATTCCTGCATAAGTGCTGCTCCGATCCCAGTGGATGAAGCATCACTTCGAAGAACAAAAGTTCTATCAAGAGTAGGTAATCTTAGGATGGGAGGAGAAGAAAATATACTTTTAATCTGGTCTAAGGAATATTGACATTCCTGAGACCAACGAATCAGATTAGGCGACCCTTTCTTCAACAAAGTTGACAGAGGTGCCATTATCGAAGATAGATTCGGAATAAATCTCGAATAGAATTGAATTAACCCCAAGAGACTCCGGACTTGTTTCTTCGTCTTAGGTACAGAGATGTTCAATATTTTTGAAGTATTGTGGTCTTCTGTCTTCAAGAGACCATGACCAACACGATGACCCAAGAAAGAAATTTCACCAAAACCAATATAAGCTTTAGAAGGTTTTGCTGTCAGATTATACTCACGTAGAGTAGACAGTAGGTCATATAAACCCAGATAGTGATCTTCCCAAGAATCACTGAAGAGACAGATATCATCTAAGTATGCGATGACATCTGACCGATGAGAAAGAATTCGACGCATCATGCGAACGAAAGTAGCAGGGGCGTTCATAAGACCGAAGGGCATTACATTCCATTGAAATAAACCCCTAGGTGTAGAGAAAGCAGTCAGAGGTTTGGCATGATCTGCTAAAGGCACTTGCCAATAACCTTTTGACAAGTCAAGTTTAGTGAAGAATCTAGAATTAGAAAGTTTAATAAGTAGATCTTCTAGTAAAGGCATAGGTTCAGCATCGAACTTTGTGACTTGATTTAATTTGCGATAATCAACGCAAATTCGTATGTTCTTATCTTTCTTCCGAACAATAACCATGGAAGAAGAATATGGAGAAGTCGATGGTTCAATTATGTTTAATTGGATCATTTCAACCAATTCCTTTTCCACTTGTGACTGAAAGTGTATAGGGATAGGATACGGCCTAACCCTAATAGGATTATTGTCGGTAAGAATTATGTCATGTTCTATGACCTGCGTGTGACCAGGGATGTCGGTTAGAACATCCTTAAATGTCTGTAACATAGACGAGACTTGACGATGTTCATCAACAGAAAGATTAGGAGAAATTGAGACATCTTTCCAAGATTCCATAGAATGTAGTGGAACCACTGGAAGAGGAAGATCGACATCAGAAAAAACAGATTCCTCATCCTGTATGACAGACAGGGATGAGTAATGACCATGAGGTACAGAAGATTCGTCCGTTGCCTGAAAAATAGGCAGCAAATAGTCTGGACGCTCATGAAATTCCGTCAACATGTTTAAATGGAAAGTTTTATGCTTTTTATCTATATCAACCACATAGTCAACATCGGAAATACATGAGACTATTGCATATGGACCTTTCCATGCAATCAGAAGTCTATTTTCCCTACTGGGGAGTAGGACGAATGCTTTGTCACCTGGACAAAGTTGTCGTAGACATCTGTTCTTGTTAGCAAACTGCCTTGCTTTTTCTTTAGCAATTTCTGACGAAGCAGTCGCTAGTTTGCATGCCTCAATGATCTTTTGCCTAAGAGCAATGACATGCTCATATGAAGATTGAGTGTCATCACTAATATCATCGGCAGTGATGAGATCGTGTAATAAAGACATAGGGCCGCGCGGACGCGTTCCGAAGACAAGTTCAAAGGGAGAAAATCCGGTGTGCTCATTTAGGACTTCTCTATTGGCAAAGAGAGCCGCGGGTAAAACCCTGTCCCAATCTTGAGGATGATCTTCAGTTATCTTACCAAGCAAAGTCTTGAGCGTTCTATTCAGACGCTCAACTAACCCATTAGACATAGAATGATAGATGCTACTGAGAGATCTTTTAATGTGTAAGGTAGACATTACTTGAGACATAGTATCAGATATGAGTTGAGTGCCATGGTCTGACAGTATTTCTCTGGGGAACCCCAAGCGAGAAAATATCAGCCAAAGAGCATCTGCGATATCTGTAGTAGATATGCTCTTTAGAGGGATAGCCTCTGGCCAACGTGTGCACATATCGACACATGTAAGGATAAACTGATGTCCTCTGGCCGACTTGACCTTAAAAGGGCCAATAATATCTATGGCCATTTTCTGAAACGGCCGAATAGGAATGTCAGCAGCCTGGATAGGCGCAGCATGTCGTGGTCCTCTAGATTTGGCCTCCTGACATACCTTGCATGATCGGCAGTAAATACGAATGTCCTTATTGACAAAAGGCCAAAAGAAAGCCGCAAGGACTCTCGACTTCGTACGGGCAAAACCCATATGTCCAGCACATTGCGAGTCATGAGCATGTTGCAATATTTGCACTCTCATACTCTTGGGAACAAGAATTTGCGAATGTGCTGACGTAGCCGAGTCTTGTACCATACGTGCAAGTACGCCGTTTTTCATTTCTATCCAAGATTTTCTTTGTGTATCCTTATTTGGATCACCTTTCTTCGCAAGAATGAAGAATTTTTTTAGCGTAGGATCTTCTTCTTGTAATTTTATGAACGAGTCACGAGAAATAACCAAGGTATTATCTTGGCTATGAACTTCATTATTATTATCCAACGAAGTTTGTGGTGTTTGTAGAGCTTGTGCTCTTGTAACCACTGCATTGGTAGCTTGCATATTATCATCTTCCCAAGCAGCAATCTGCTGTGGGGTACATTCCCTAACTCCATGGATACGACCAATAATAATGTCCGCAATAGGATTAGGTAAGAGACAGGCATGCACATCTCCCGTAAAGAAAGGAGTGGCAATGTGAATTACAGCAATAGGATATTTCTCTACAGTGCCGCCAAATGTGACACATTTGATAACCCTTCCTGTCGCACAGGATGGATCTACAAGCGATTGTCTAACACCAATAGTGGTGCATCCGGAATCGAAAAGTAGTGAGACCGGAGTATTATTAACAAGACCCTTATGTAGGATTAGAGAACCTCTCCCGTCATGTGCAACCGAAGCAGGAAGAGCGGGGAGAGGGTGACCACAACTCAAAGTCGATATTGTAGTTGGTTCGAACAAAGTACTGCATTGGGGGCACTTGTTTGCTCTCCCAAAGTCAAAAGAAGAACAAGTGACAGCGTCAGAGTTTTTATTATCAGAAACCTGAGTACAGGCTCCCTGAGATTCTTGTTGAACCGAGTTAGCCTGCTGATATCTCTTTTTTTTGTATTGAGATCTACCGCGACTACCATTACCTCTGAAGTTATCACTGTTGTTATTATCTCTGTAGTTATTATTGTCTCTATTATAACTGTTATCCTGTTTCGAATTACAGTTTCCATGATTATTATCATGTCCACATTGATGTGAACATCTATTTGTTTGGTTTTGGGGTCTACGCGAGGAAAAGCCTCTGTTACCATATCCTCTTCTGAAATGCTTAAAATTATTAGGTTGGAAGTAACGAGGACTGTCAGCTCGTCTCCAATTCTTCGAAGAAGAATCACCCTGAAATTGATTTCCATAATTTTGACCGTAACTACGGTTACTTTTCCTATCAAAATTTTGTTGGAATCTATGACTAGAGTTTTGACCATAAGGTGCTGCCGAAGCAACTGGCAGACCTTCTTTTACTTTAGAGTTACCAATGGTTACGTGAGGATGCGCAGTTATATACTGGCTACAGAAATCTTCCATTTCTTTTAATGTTTTAGGTTTACGTTCATGAAGGAAAGCAAGGAAAGACTCATTGACAGAAGACATGACTTTGTCTCTAAGTATTAAGTCCATAAGTCCTTCATAAGTTTTTTCTGTCTTAGACAGCTCCACCCAACGTAAAAAAGTAAGACGTGTCTTGAAATGAATTCAGAGAATTGCACACCAGTTTCTGGCAACATATTTTTAAATTGAAGACGATAGCCGTCTTCGTCAAGTTGGTATTTTTTTAACAATATAGCCCTGACAACCTCATAGTTGTTCTTGTCAGGCTCATCTACCATGCTTAACATACTCAAAGCATCACCTCTAAGTATTTTGGACAAATGATAAACCTGCAGTGATTTATCTATGTTATGTACTTTACATGAAGTTTCAAATCTGTCCAAATAGAATGTTATGTCGTCGATGGAAGCATTGAATGGTGGTAGATTAAGCTTGAAAGTGCTTGCATTAGTCTTATCTGAGACCTTATTTGCATCATTAACTTTACCCATGTTCATCACCCTTAATTTCTCAACTTCCAAAGCTAAGAGTTTTTCTTCATGCTCCATTTTTGCTTTTCTCTCTTCA
>JAMPIV010018422.1:0-18587 GCA_024509875.1 Oreohelix idahoensis | reverse complement strand
GCCTCTCACCCCACCTTGTTGGGTGTTGAAGTTGGGGATTTTTTATATCCCCCCCCCCCCCCCCCCCCCCCCCCCCCCCCCCCCCCCCCCCCCCCCCCCCCCCCCCCCCCCCCCCCCTATTTCAATCGCGGGACTTTAAAGTTAATTTAAATCTATTATCTTTTGAAATAATATAATTAGATAGATCATTGTATTTACAACTGGAACTATTGAGATGGTTTAATTTAATAGATTTTAAATTAAACACAAAAATCCAATTGAAAATAGAAAACACTGCAAATTTATATATAAAATCCAGGGGAAAATCTATAACAAGATTTCAATAAAGCTAGTGCTTCTGTAAAGGTCTGGCCAGCGAGTGATAACGTGTCTAGTCTTCATGGTCTATTTAGCTAAAATGGAATGCAAGTTGAGTACGACATGATAAACTTGACAGCTTATTTGATCTCACGAACTTTTGGGGATCTGACCGCCAAGTCAAGAGAAGAAACCGCACCCTGGTCTTCGTATCTCCGTTCGCTGCTGCCCGTTTCGGCTTTTGACACCGAGACGCGAAATTAGCGGCAAGCAACTGCGTCTCGTATCAGGGACCACTACTGTCTTTGATAACGCCGATAGTCTCCCCTAAAATCCCTCAGTCCATCTCTTTGATCTTGGTCGCTGTATCTGTTTGATTCTGGCGACGCCCCCCCCCCCCCCCCCCCCCCCCCCCCCCCCCCCCCCCCCCCCACCACCCACCCCCCCCCCCCCCCCCCCCCCCCCCCCCCACCGCCCCCCCCCCCCCCCCCCCCCCACCCCCACCCCACACCCCCCCCCCCCCCCCCCCCCCTCCCCCCCCTCCACCCCCCCCCTCCGCCCCCTCACCCCCCCCTCCCCCCCCCCCCCCCCCCCCCACTGGCCAAGTTAATTAAAATAACTGCCTATGATTGTTCAAGAGATGTTAGTGGGCGTGATTTAATCTCTCCTTAAATCAATGCGATGACCAGAATCAACGATAGGTAAACTTTCCGCATATCAATCAGCAAACGTGTTTGCCCTCTGTGGAACAGTTTCATAGCTAATGAATCCACGTGAAAGAATAAACGTTTTTACAAGAAGTTACAACAAAGTTCAGGGTCAGCCGAGTTCGTCCATCACACACCTAAAAACTAGTAGGAGGAGCCTAAAAATAGGAACATGGAACGTTAGAACTCTAAACGGAGAAGGAAAGCTTGGCAATCTAATATTAGAGGCAACAGACATGAAACCCGATATACTGTTAGTTGCAGAGGCAAGACTATTGGATACAGGCCGGATAAAAAGAGACCAATAAACGCTTATACACTCAGGACGAGAAAAACACGAAAGATGAGAATGAATGTTGATAAAGAAGGAGTTAGAATAAAACGTATGTGGATACCGGACACACAATGACATAATAATGTTACGAAAGATGAGAGCAAAGAAATTTGACATATCAATCTTACAAACTTACGCAAAGACTAAAGATCATAGCGATTAAAAAATAGAAGAATACAATGAAGAGCTACAACACATACTTAAACCAGTAACATCAACAGATGTGTTGATAGTAATGGGTGATATGAATGCAAAAGTAGGAAAAAGAAAATAGTAGGACAGTATGGATAAGGGACAATAAATTATAGAGGAGACAGAATTATCCAGTTCTGTGAAGAAAACCAACTGTTCATATGTAACACCTTTTTTAAACACCACCCAAGAAAATTATACACATGGAAAAGCCCAGGAGATGTGACAGGAATGCAAATTAACTATACCATGATAAAACATAGATTTAAGAACAGTGTCACAAGTGCAAAGACACATCCTGGCGCCGACATAAATTCAGATCACAATCCGGTCGTCATCAAAGTAAATATAAAGCTTAACAGAACAGGAAACAGAAGACAGGAGGAACCCCAGATAGAAAAATCAGCGCTGAAACAACCAAATATAAAACAGAAATATCTAATCGACGTCCACAATAAATATCAACAGTTGCTGACAGAAAGCATGGAGCAGTATAGAAGAGAAAACCCAGAAGAGAAAGTAACCACAGAATGGGAATGCCGAAAAACAAGCTTACAATCAGCTAATGCAAATTTACCTAAAAAGGAGCCTAAGAAAAATCATATTTGGATGGCAGACAACATCGTGAGTAAAATGGCAGAAAGAAAGAAAGCAAAAACATTCCAGGCTATAAAATAATAGACAATGACATACGTCATACGTGTGGTCAAGCAAAAGAACGGTGGATAGAAACGAAATGCAAGGAAATAGAAGACTTAGAAGCAAAGCATATGACAAGAGATATGCACGAAGAAATAAAGAAATTGTCAAATAGGCCGCGGTTTGCACAAGGAGGAGGCTGTATCAAGAACAAAAATGGTGTAATCTTACTTGATGAGAATGACATATCAAACAGATGGACAGAATACGTAAAATAACTATTCAAGGACAACAGAGGTAAAAACCATCACCAGATTCTAGTGAAGGCCCAAACATTCTCAGATCAGAAGTAGAGAAGGTCATACATATGATACAAAAAGGAAAATCAGCAGGCACGGACAACATAAAAATTGAAATGATAGAAGCCCTAGAGAACTTTGGTATAGATACAATTTACTTTCAAAGGGGAACAATTCAAATATTAATAAAATATCAAACTAAATAACAGATTTTTATTTTGTATTTATTTTTAATCAATTCATTATACAAATTACGTAAGGCAAAAAACAGTTTTTTTATTTTTTGTAGTACATTTCTTAAATTGTTAAAGAAATTTTGTTTACCATGTTTAGAATAAAAGTACTTTAAAAAATATGGAGTTTGATGCGCATGTAAAAGATGTGAACACTTATTTCCTCTGCCGCTTTCAATGATGATGACCTTGTATAATTTATGGTTGCAGTTGCAGATGTACAATCCGACATGTTCTATCGACGCCAAAAAAGCGCACTTGGACAATCCTATAAACGTTTTTCTTACTTGGTCGGTTCTCTCCTATCCCGGGGACCAGAGTGGCTAAGAGACATGGCGTCCACATCTAATTCTAAAGGAACTGGGGTCGGTTCCCAGTACAGAGAATATTCTTGATGGAATTTTTTCAGAACCACTTTGTACTAATAACGTCTTACTTCCCCCTGATTCTCTGAGTAGTGAGATCGGATGACTAGCCTTCTTGGATAAGAGCGAAAAATAGTAGGTCCCGTGTACACCTTTTGCACGTTAAAAATAACTCGGCAGTTGAAAATCATAAAGAGAAGGCCATAAGGCCGTTCGTCGAAGCATCATTTTTTTGGTGATGCGTAGATGGCAGGGAAAATAGTGGGGTTCACTTGCATAGATAGGCGGGGTTGTCGGACGGAAGGTCCAGGGTTCAAATCCTGGGTAAGCCACTCATGTCTGTGGTTTTTCTGTTGTCTAGTGTTCTACTTCTTTATTTCTTACGAGTGCCTGATAACATACCTTTATATTTGTTTCATATTAATTTACAGTTTACAGGCCTCGGGTTTCCCTTCCTTATGTGTTATATATGTTCATACGGCCGCTGCCGTGCCAGAGTTTACACAATTAAGAAAACCTACTGTGGCAGTGCAACTATTTGTGCGCAGGTCGCGGCATCAAATAGTATCGTGTTACCGGGCTGTGTTTACGGCATCAATGAAAGAATGTCTGTGTGTCTGTCAGCTGGCCGGGTCAGTTCAGTTAATGGTGTTGAGCGCAGGTAAATATTTTGAAGTGCGCTAACTCTTGTACGTTTTTTTGTTTCAAGTCGTTACAGGTCTGTCCGCCTGAGATGAAAATTCTTGACCCTGTTTTATTCTTCCTTCCCAGAGTTCGTTCGTACCCTTTTTATGGTTAGTGAAAAGCAATGTCCTTTTATAGTGGTTTAGTCAAACAATCCAACTGTAATGTTTCAAGGAAAACGCAGCAATGTAGAAAAATAGAATATATTTTATTAACGTGATTGGAACAGCAAATGTCATTGGCACAATGATGAAGCACTTATTTCTTTCTTACCCAAAGTAGTGAGTATCCAAAACAAATGAAAAATGGAAATCCACAGGAATAATCTATCTAATAGGGTAAAACACAAACTTGTCTACTTAAAATATACTAGTCTAACTTGAAAAACTTGTAAAGTTAAAAACAACTTGTCTTGATAATCTCAAAGACGAAGTTCTGTAAAAAATTCTCTCGCCTAACGACTCCTAAAATCTGTACAAGCCCTGGATCATCTCAGTCACCCACGTCTCTGCTTTATATACAGCCCACTCTTTTTTCCCGCCAATTTTCACACGATGCTTTATTTTTCACTCGGCACCAAACATCAAAATTTGCACTCCTGTCCTCAGCTTTTCGACTTTTTTGCACACGACATTCTGTTATTTCGACTTTAGAAATGGAAAAAACCCAGACTTGCAACTTCTCTCAAACTTTTCCATTTAATAAACATGCACTTACTATTTTGTTGTTCTAGGACAGCTTTTCTCGAAGCCGTGAACTTGTCATGACACTGTATTTTGTGCACAAATGTCTTAACTGCTTTTAACGTTGTTATTTTCATTATATATAGTTTTAACACGTATTAATTGTAGTGTATGCCAAGCGGTCACACAAGTCCTGGGGCCACAAAAATGTATCCCATGTGGAGACATTTTAGTCCTATCAACTAAAAAAAATCAAGTCCCTAACATACGTTAAAAAAGTTAGTTGCTTATCCTTTACAGGACGTGGCAATCAACCCCAGCTTTTATTGGCTGTTTGTGATTTATCTAGGCAATTTTTACGTTCAGTAGTTTGCCATTGCTTTCTGAACGGTACGGCGCTTATACCATTGTTAAAAATCCACACAAAGCGATCTGAACATACGTACTGGGGCAAAATATGAAATGGGGGCATATATTTATGAAGCAATTGGCAATGGACAATTGTTGAGAAAAATTTATGTTACTGGTATAAGTCATTGACTGGGGGCTTATATTTATGAGCCAAAATGAGGAAAAAAAACTACAAGGTCTCAGTATACATGTGAGACAAAAAAAAAGGAAAAAATATTATTTCGTAAAACGAGGGACACAGTAGATTTATATTGCGTAAAACGGGGAAGACATACAAGTTGTTTATACACTATGTCATTAAACTATGGGATATGGATAGCAATGTGCAATACGCAATGTAAATTGTTCATGTATTAATACAATACTTATATAATCTTTACTTAACACGCTAATAATAATATATAAAAACATGGAGTTATGATAGTAAATATCCATAATTAATGTTAAACTTATTAAACTTTTTTATTTAAAGTCGACACATATAAGGTTTGGTCATGTCAAACAAAACTCGAGTGTTAATCATCACTCAGGACAATAAGTGAATCCTATCTTAATATTTACATCTAAATGGTAACTGGCCAAAGCTATTACCTGTGACCCTGACTTTCGCTAGTGTGAACGGGAGCGGTGAAAGGTCACACTTGATATTTGAACTCTCATTGACGGCACAGTGTGGCGTCAACTGAAGAAGAGGGAGGGGTGGTGGTGGTTTATAGTACAATGAAATAGCTGGTGGAGGAGAGAAAGTAGTTCCTGTGTTGGATGGATGAATGAACGCGAGGCGTGGGAGAAAGGTTAAGAAAAAATAGAAGAAGAACTCGCATGGGGAAATCGACACGGGGGGAGGGGGGGAGATAAAGGTGGTGAAAACGAAGATTGGATTTGACATAGCGAACAACAGCGAGGTGGTATTAAGGTCACGTGTTGACAGTTTGCGCTAGTGAAAAGGGAGTAGAGGTGTGGGTCAACATTTTATATACGCATTAGAGCTTAAATAATTTGTACTGGACGAGTACAACATCTGTGTGTCTCAACACAGTAATTTGTTAAAAAGGCATGATACATGGTTCACAGTTATTTATGCGATATTCATGAAATTCAACCAATTTATAATAAGTAATCATAAAATCGATCCATAGCATATGTCTAGTTTCAGCAACTCCTGAACAGACCAGTAGAAAAATGTGTTAATGGAGAAAAAAAATGCTCTGAGTATCGTTCACCATTTGTGATGCTCCGCTAATCACATGTGTAATATTGTTTTGGTTTTCCGCCAAAGTCTTAATATTATGACATAAACTGTCGTAGTTTGCGGTCGGGTGCAGTGCCAACAAAAATGAAGCATATTGCCTACAAACGGCAAAATCGCCCGTTTTGGTTGATGTGCTTGTCTCATATCATGAGAGTGTAGCTTAAGATAGAACAATGTCTTCTTTAACCCTTGAGATTCTTCCTTAGTGGCAAATAGTACATGCATATGTGTGGTTAAGTTTATAATGTACAACAATACATATATTTCTAAGTGCAAACAAAATGTAATTTAAATCTTCTAATACAAAATATAATGGTTTGAACACTGTAACTGTGCATGTTGAATAGAGTTGCGCCTCTGTAGATTTTTCTCTTCACTGGCGGTTATGACTGCCGCTGATAGCATCAACTGGACGACATAGAAGGTGGCTGGCATCATCAAAAAACATTTCAGAGTAGCCAGCAGAGCACGCCGGCCAACTCTAAAATATTATATCTCGTCTAGACAATTCTATCGTACTCGGACAAGGAAAATGAAACCATTTAGGGTAACCCAGCCAGAGCAAACTGGAGTAACTCTAAAATATAGCATTGTCTCTCCTGGACAAATCTGCTATCGTACACGGGTAAAAAAATGAAACCATTTAAGGTAACCCAGCCAGAGCAAACTGGAGTAACTCTAAAATATAGGATTAGTAGTAGTTGGGGATGCGCAACTTAGGTCGCATTCTGCAGGCGCGTGACTTTTTATATAGGAAAAATTCCGCAGGCGCAGGCGGCGGCGCATGACTTTTATATAGCAAAATACTCGATCGATTTCAGGCGGCGGCGTTCCCAGGCGGCGGCGTATGACTTGTTATATAGCAATAAATTTGTTCGATAATGACGGGTGTGTTGTTTACTAAGGGGAGATAAGTAGGTTGTTGTATTACATGGAAAATGTGCTTAGGCGTTGGTACATGACTTTTATATAAGGAAATACCCATTGCGCAGGTGGAGCATCAGGCGTTGGTACTTGACTTTTTATATAAGAAAATACTCATTGCGCAGGTGGAGAATCAGGCGTTGGTGCATGACTTTTTATATAAGGAAATACTCATTGCGCAGGTGGAGCATCAGGCGTTGGTACATGACTTTTTATATAAGGAAAATGTGCAGGCGCGGTGGAGGCGCAAGATGGCGGACTTGAGATAACAAGAAGGGGGTATATGGCGCAAGATGGCGGGGTGATTTTTTATATAAGGAAAATGTGCAGGCCCGGTGGAGCTCAGGAGGATAGGATGACTTTTTATATAGTAATATATTATTGTTGTTGTATGTGTTGTTTTTAGTATATCATAGACAACTTAGGTAGTATTCTGGAGGTGGGATGAAGACGCAAGATGGCGGGGTGACTTTTTATATAAGGAAAATGTGCAGGTGCCGTGGAGGCGCAAGATGGCGGATGAGATAACAAGAAGTGTATATATGGCGCAAGATGGCGGGATGACGTGTTATATAAGGAAAATCAGGAGGAGCCCCGGCGGAGCTCAGGAGGAGGGGATGACGTTTTATATAGTAATATATTATTGTTGTTGTATGTGTGGTTTTTAGTATATAATAGCCAACTTAGGTAGTATTCTGGAGGTGGGATTAAGGCGCAAGATGGCGGGGGTGACTTTTTATATAAGGAAAATGTGCAGGCGCGGTGGAGGCGCAAGATGGCGGTTTTTTAGATAACAAGAAGATGTTATATTTAGACGATAATAGGAAGACTTGAGATAACGAGGAGGCGCATGACTTTTTATATAGTAATATATGTTGTTTTAGATAACAAGGAGAGGTTATATTTAGACTGAAGACGAGGAGGAGCATGACTTTTTATATAGTAATATAATTAGATAATAGGAAGATATTTTTAGATAGCAAGAAGAGGATATATTTAGACAACAAGAAGACGATATTTATAAACATATATTTAGAACATATACATTTTACAACAGTTATACGAATAGTTAGACGATATATTTAGATAACAGTTAGACAATATATATTTAGACATACTAAAAGTAGACATACAGGATAACAGTTAGACGTTATATTTAGACAACGAGAAGACGATATATTTAGACAACAAGAATACTTTTAGATAACAGGAAGAGGATATATTTAGATGATATATTTACATAACAAGAAGACGATATATTTAGATGCTATATTTAGATAATAGGAAGATATATTTAGACATATATTTATATACATATTTTACAACAGTTATACGAACAGTTATATATAGGTAACAAAAAATGAATGTTAGTTAATATATTTTTTTTTTTTCAAATACTGTTTTGTAGTAACAAAACATATAGGAGCATATATGGTAATATATAGGAGTACATATATAGTATTTTTTAACATTACATGAGTATGTACAATTGACAAATAACACATAGTTACATATACTTTGTTATATACATATTTATATTGGAAGATGGGAGGTGTTACAGTAGTAACATTATCACCTTAAGAAATATAATATAACACCGGGGTACAGTTCCAGGCCAGACCTTGAGGGGTGTCGTCACGTCGTAAGAAATAGAGAGGTGTTGTGTGTGTGATATGGAGTTTGGGGCGGTAGAGAGATAGTATTTGGGTAGGGAGATGTATTGTGTGTTGGAGTGGAAGACAGTTTAGACGTTGAGGGGCGAGGTGGTGACGTTGTCGGGGTGTACCTGTCGTTTGATGTAGAAGTAAGATAGGGCGTTGCGGTGTTGTTCGTAGGTGTAGATGGGGGATTTGTGTGCACGGAAACCAATATTTTTTCCCGCCCTGTGCTTGTTGTGTGTTGAGGACTTCTAAGAATGTGTGTTTGTCTACTTTGTTGTGGTGTTTGTTAAGTTCTTTGGTGGTTGTTTTGTCATAGTCCCCAAAACAGTGATACGTCTTGCTGCACAGCGAAATCATTCCGCTGCCTTCGTATTCTAATTTTTAAAAAGGCCCGGTGTGCGTTTGTCGAATAATTTTTGAGCGCGGCATTTTTGACAAAGGGCGCGCGTTTTACCCTCGCTAGCTACAAAGTCGGGTCTATGGTCGGGACATACTTCGGCGGGGAACCATTGGTGGTAGGAGCTATAAAATTCGCGTCGCATAGCGGGCTTAACAACGTCCGCTAAGTTATTCGCGCTAAGGGTCAAGTAAAGGCTGTCTGTGTCCGTCTCACATAACTACAGAATCTTTTTGCCCACATAATTTCCGATCAACGTCTGCCTGGCGGTAGTCAGAAGTTTATGTTTGTCGGCGTATTCCCGCATGAAAGACCCAATATCTTCTCTCGTGACGTCGACGTTCTTAAAAATAGGCGTCATTTCCGAGAAAGGGTCTTTTAGGGAGTCAGAGACATGAATGTCACACTCGACTAGCCCAAACAAGGTCTCGTCTAACACAGAGGCGAGAATCTGTTTTTCTGTTAATGGGTACCGGCGTATCGTTACTCTTCTTAAATTCTATTCCTCTATATTTATTTTATTCCTATCATCGATGACTTACAATTAGTATTTATGCTCTATCTATCTCCAAATCTAAATTAACACATAACAAGTTTGTCACAAAATTAACCGTGATACTACGTTAAAATATCTCCAATGATACAACGTAGGGATAAAAACGAATGCGTAAGCTGCTAGAATACATGATCGCATACGCCGCGGGTCATCACCCGCCATGGAAATTAAATTGTTAGACTTGACGGCAAAACGGAACGGGATGAGAACGGAGATCAAAAGGAAAAATCTGACTGACCGCGTGCTTGATACTAGCGAGGCTAAAAGGACGCAAATTGGTGGGGAAAGGAGGAAAAAAGTCACGTTCCCCAAGTTGACATAAAGTAAAGAAATCGACAAAAGGGACTTTGGAAATAACAGTATTTATTGGACGCTTTTGCTTTTATTTATATCAACGAGACGGACAAAGATAATAAGAGGAATAAGATATTGACAAAAGACTGTGTTGTTCATATCAACGATCGACTGCATTGAGATAAAACATGTCACCAATTTTCAAAAAATTGTAACCTTGAAGACGCAAGGGCTAAAATCTAGTTGGAATGAAGAGACTGGGTGGGATGGTGAATTGTGGCTAAAAATAACTTTAAAAGGCACAATTGTGTAGGGGAAGGCAGGGTTGGTTCAAAAAACAAGTGTGTTTTTGTGTGAAACGCAAGTAGAGACGGACGGACCAACAGACAATAAGGCATACTTGACTGAGGTATGACTCCACCGCGCCTGCACATTTTCCTTATATAAAAAGTCACCCCGCCATCTTGCGTCTTTATCCCACCTCCAGAATACTACCTAAGTTGGCTATGATATACTAAAAACAACACATACAACAACAATAATATATTACTATATAAAAAGTCATCCCCTCCTCCTGAGCTCCACCGGGCCTGCACATTTTCCTTATATAAAAAATCACCCTGCCATCTTGCGCCATATACCCCCTTCTTGTTATCTCAAGTCCGCCATCTTGAGCCTCCACCGCGCTTGCACATTTTCCTTATATAAAAAGTCATGTACCAACGCCTGATGCTCCACCTGTGCAATGAGTATTTTCTTATATAAAAAGTCATGCACCAACGCCTGATGCTCCACCTGCGCAATGAGTATTTTCTTATATAAAAAGTCATGTACCAACGCCTGATGCTCCACCTGCGCAATGAGTATTTCCTTATATAAAAAAGTCATGTACCAACGCCTGATGCTCCACCTGCGCAATGGGTATTTCCTTATATAAAAAGTCATATACCAACTCCTGATGCTCCACCCGCACATTTTCCTTATATAAAAAGTCATGTAATACAGCAACCTACTTATCTCCCCTTAGTAAACAACACACCCGTCATTATCGAACAAATTTATTGCTATATAACAAGTCATACACCGCCGCCTGGCAACGCCGCCGCCTGAAATCGATCGAGTATTTTGCTATATAAAAGTCATGCGCCGCCGCCTGCGCCTGCGGAATTTTTCCTATATAAAAAGTCACGCGACTGCAGAATGCGACTTAAGTTGCGCATCCCCTACTACTAGCATTGTCTCTTCTGGACAAATCTTCTATCGTACACGGGCAAAAATGAAACTGTTACACACAGATTCCTTTGGTTGGCAATATCTATATAAACATATATAGAGATATAGAAATATCTATCTGTCTGTTGGACACTTTTTCTTTGTTAGTCAAAGGTACATAACCCTTGATTTAGTTGATGGTACATTTTATTATGTTTGTTACCTTCTCATGTGTTTAATGACGTCGGCCCATCTTGAGTTGAACTCTGGGGGTCACGCGCTCTGCGCATGTGTAGTATAGAGTGAGTCGGAGAGACTTCCGTCATGGTCGTCTGGTTTTTGCTGCCCGGACTTATGTCCGTCGCATTTTGTGCTCTGTGTAATTCTAGGGGAAAAGTCGTCGTCTGCTGTATGACTATTACGACTATAATCTTCCCCAGAATATATTCTCTACGCCTAAGGATGGCGGGTGCCTTTTTTTGCTAGTGTTTTCTAGGACATTAAGGTATGAAAGACTACTTATGCACTTTCATTATGCCTAGTTTTGCAGCCAGAGATATGGCCTGCATATGTGAGTGCTGTACTATTTATTTGACGACACTTCTGTTAGCAGCACCTGTATTTATTATACACATCGCATTAGAAACAATTTATCAACACAGCATTATTCATGTTTATGAACAGAGCCCTTTTCCATAAGCTTCTTTACGCATCTTTGCAGTGAGCGACGCTCACTGGGGGACAGAAGCCATTTTTAGGATCTCATTCTTGCCTAGCGGATCATCACCAGAGAACAGGAATGCCTTATTACCTGATGATGGTACGGAGACCTATCTACTATGGTAACCCACTATTGTGGTTTAAAGATGATCGTTATAAAGCCTGCTGATTTACGGCTTGTGATTCTTTGACAGAAGAGGCGCTGTCAAGGAGCCATTGATTATATATATTTGATAACGTTAGCTGACGCGATCAGTAAGTTAGGCTTGAAACCAAATGCCACTAGAGCCAGTGACTAGCTATTATCGTTCTATTGTACCAGCATTCTACATTAATGCCCATTCGATGTCGTAGACTATTTTGTCAAGCATGTGATGTTGTTGCCAACCTTGTTCCAGTGACTGTAATCATGTCGTCAGAGTTTGCGTCCATTAAATGTATGAAATTATCTACAGTGGTTCCAGACGTCATTGACTTTTATACATGAGTGAGTGAGTGTATTATTATTTGTCAACTACACCGAACAGTACCACCCATTCTAAAACGCATTTACATTCTCACTCGATATAAATACTGTCCCTTGTCAGGGCCTCAATACTTTGTGGACAAGGTGACCTGTATGCCCAACTCTGTGTCGGTTCGAGTTGACCATTATAACATATCACCCGATCCTTCTACATTCTACCTGTATCAACATGAAGTCTACACTTATCATCGTGGGTGACAGTGATACATAAAGAATTCAGTTGTATCAACTTGGTGGCCAGATCCTGGGGCTAACCTTCACAGTTTGTATTATTTGCAAGTCTACTGCTGTTGATTTCCTGACGCCTGATACGACACACACCAACAGTCGATGTCAACATTTTGCCACGTGACCTGTCCTGTCAAGCAGATGCAGTAACTAGGTCAGCGCTTGTGGAACAGACATTGTTTACATCATACAGACAGTCTACACATCAAGTTTCAAGCATTCATTTAACTTTTTTGGCAAGAAGTGCAGTGCGAGTAAAGTCAGAAGTCCTACGTGCGTTAGTTATAGGAACCATCAACGGTGGATCTTCCTGTACTGCTCTATATTGAACTTTGTAATAGTTAAAGCCAGAATAAATTATTTATTAAGTGGCAGTACTATTGTATTAGAATAACATCTGAGCCTTCTGTGCAACACATTCCATTACATTCCATTATATGATATAAATGTATTTATGTTTAAATGTTTACATGTAATATTGTTGTGTATATGTCCGCGGGTCGGTTGGGTAGGTGACTGTTATAAGATATACCACGTCATAGAGGTCTTAAAATAGCGTTCCGTAGGAGCAATTTTCTTAATTGAAAATTTGCATGCAACATTTGTTGCTATTTTTGTTAGTTGTGACGAGCTGTACAATCGTTGTTTTTGTAATATTTTTCTGTTTTTCAGTTTTGTTTTGATTTGTTTGTATTTGTAGGTCTCATCTTTCCTTTCATTTAGTGGTATACACCATTTATATTTATACACTGTGACGTCATTTGTGTTGTTATTCCCTCGCAGTTGTCATCACAGGTTCTGTGATTATTTTCTTTTGTTTTCCTATTTGTTTTATTTGATTCCTGCGAATGTTTTCATATTGTCTTTTATAATTGTCTTTTGTTTATGTTGTTGGTTGACATGCTATTAGGTTTTTTGGTTGACATATGCTATTTATAGATATATTTGATTATGCACTATTAGCTGTGTAGTGCACTTGTGGTACAAAATCAACTGGTGGTGGATTATTATTATTATACAGTTGATTATACAAGACCTTATTAAAGGCTTGTTTCCCACAGAGATTGGGATAAAGTGAGCTGATTAATCAAGTTTACTAAGAACTTGTTTTCATTTACTTTGAAATAGATTGCATCGTTATTTCAGGTAACTAGTTACATATTATTAAACATTATGTCGACTTTAGACTACTTTATCAAGCAAGGGATAGCCTTGGGTAAAACTGAAGAGAGATTAGAAGAGTTTGCACTTACTCAGTTTGCCAAAGCACAAAATGCTGAAGAGAAAAAGTTACAACAGGAAAGGGAGGCAGAAGAGAGAAAGATTCAAGCACAGCTAGACAGAGAAGCTGAGGCTGAACGAAAGAGATTAGACAGAGAATCAGAAGAAAAAAAGATGCAAATGCAGCTAGACAGAGAATCAGAAGAAAAAAAGATGCAAATGCAGTTAGACAGAGAATCAGAAGAAAAAAAGATGCAAATGCAGCTAGACAAAGAAGCTGAAAATAAAAGAATAGAAGCTGAAGAAAGAAGAGAAAAAGCAAAGATGGAACATGAACAGAAACTCTTAGCTCTTGAGATAGAGAAATTGAAATTGACAAATATGGGTAGTGTTAATCAGTCATCGAGTACTAATGGTAAACCTTCTTTTTTATTCTGGATGCACCACCATTGGTGTTAGACAGTCACTCGTAGATCCTTCCCATGCCACAGGTAAAGTAGTCAAATGTGTAACATTCGGCGGCACCTTGGAGAAGTACTCTACTGCTATCATTAAGATTGCTACTCCTTTCTTTACAAGAGATGTACACGCATGTCTTCTGCCGAATCCGATCGCTGATCGGTCGTATTCACGGAGTCAAAGAATGCACTCCGCAACAAATTGCTGTTTGGGAACATCAAAATATGCAAACTGCTAATGCAGTAGTCACTAGAGCTCAAGCTCTTAATATGCCTCAAACTTCATCTACTGAAGATGATGAAGCGCATAGCCAAGATGATCCCTTGGTAATTTCTCGTGACTCATTTATAAAACAACAGGAAGATGATCCCTCTTTGAAGAAAATCTTCACTCTTGCAACAAAAGGTGATCCAAATAAAGATACTGTAAAATTTCGTTCTTTCCACTCTGTAAAGTTGCTTTCACACACACACTGTAAAGTATCAGTCTGTCTGCTCTGTAAGGAAGAGTGGTGTGTTGTTGAGATCAGGCATGCTCCAGTCTACCCAGCTGTAAATGGGTAACTCACCCTAGTCCTGAGTTAGGGAAGGCAAAGGCTCCAGGGGAAGCAGGCCCTAAACTTGGTCACTTCAGCCGACGCAGGATGGTGTATGTATGAAGTAGAAGTGTAGAGTGTGATTACCGCGAATGGTGTACTGTTCGTGTGCTGACCAATATAACCACTCACACTTGTGTCTACAAGGCACCAATGCAGACTGCTGGAATCTTAGTTTACTCAATTTATTCAGACGTACACACTGGGACATACGAGTACATCATGGTTCGTTGACATATCAATTTGTAGGTATACATAGCAGATCTGAAGTCATGACACATTCAGAAATAATGGGCAGTACATCAAAAGTTCAATGTCATGATACATTATGGCCGCATCCCCCTATCTGACTAAACGCGTCATTGAAGGCGGATCGATAAATAACTAAAGTTACTTGACGTCCATAGTTTGTAGTATATCTTATGAAACCACGAAAGGGGGGTTTCTAGCAAGATTGAGATCTCCCTGTCACTGTCCGATAATAAGATAAATAATCTGTTCTCTTGGCAGTGATCAAAACATATGATGACCGAAATCCAACATGGCTGTCTCCCTGAGTTGTCGTTCACTCATTCATAGGAAGGAGAATATAAGCCAGAGTTAATTTATAATGGTTATATAAATGATTTCGTAAATGTTTAAATACAGCTCTACGGTGATCAGGTTAATTTCACGTAGCCATAACCGCTGCAGGAAAATCTGTCATCTTCGTCGATACCAAACACGACACTAGCATAACGAAGCACCAAAAGTCAAGCTAGGCCTAACCGACGAGAGATCATCAAAAATAGGAGCTGGGTTTACCTGGAGTCCGAATCATCTATATACTGACATAAGGAGAGTCTCTAACACAAACTATCGTAGAGACACCATCTCCTTCAGAAGAAAAACCACGTCGTAAGACATTTTTTTCTGACGAAAGGACCAGCTCTTGAAAAACGTACCCCGCCATTTGTAAGCGGTACATCGGAACTCATCACGACTTGTCAAGACAACTCATACTTCCGCTAGCAAGAATCTAGTCCCTCCTACCCATCCAAAATATACAATATAGAACTGATTCTACTTGTACTAATAATATGTAATACATATGAATTCAGGCCATAAACACAATAAGCAAATTAATATATTTTCTGGCCCTAAAAAATAAGTACAAACGCAAGCGCAATATCCTTGCGCTGGATCAATATCCAGAACGATTACTCCTATAATCAAAAGTGTGAATCAAACATGGATTATCTCGCTTTTACCATAAACAGCATTTTCATACACAAATGAATGCATGTCTCTATTTTTTCCATATTAAATAGCCATATCGATTTTTGTAATATGTGCGTCAAAATATGCACGCAACAGATTACCACACCCCTCGGGAAAAAAAAATGGTACTGTAAAGGGCAATTTTTACTATCTTGCAATATAATACATTTATATACTTATTATGTTCGCAAATATTTTGTAAACAAAGTATTTCCTTTGTAAGTGCTTAAGGAGAAGTCATTTTTGAGTTACTTCCCTTGAAATGAGTCCCGTCATCTTCGATCGGACTCCGCGGACGAATTTAGGCCTACTGCGATTTATTCTTTGGCTGGGTAGGAATAGATTGTTCTTGCTTCAGTATATCTATGGCCTGAATTTATACGTAGTGTTTGTATGAGTAGGACGAGTCTGTCTTATATATGGATATCTTTACATTTCTAAGTCGAACTATGTTGGTTGTCGCTAGAAAAGGTCAAAGGCTATGCAGCGGAAGTATCGCTAGCAAGGGGTGTGATTCATGGCTGTCATCCTGTCTGGATGTAGAATTTTGTGGTAGCCGGCCTATCGCCGAAAAAGTGATCTATAAGTAGATGGGGAAAAGTGATAGTCATTTAGACATGTTGTATGTACTTTACCCCAGTGTTTATTCTCTTTTGCCAAGGAATGGCAAAGTTATATTTCGCATAGAAAGGTAAAACCACAATTTATTATGAACTTGGGCTTCGCCATCGTTGTCGATAAACAGATGCACAGTGGTACTTTTGAAAAGAATATTTATTCAAAGGAAGATGACATTCCTATGTATCAGCACTAGATTATATGATATTATTCAATTACCTCTGTGACAGAAGTTATGAAGAAATGAGGACATTTAACGAATGACCAATTTTGGTCTGGATCCTATAGTGAGTGAAACTCACGAGAGAAGAACAGCCATGTTGAAATTCATATACTTTGTATTTATCGAGTGAGAAAAAGGGATGCCTGTACTATCGCTCGATGAACCAAGAGATCACTGCTACATGTGAGAACCCATGTCTGGGATTCCTATATCTTTATGGAAAATATATATATTGAACTTTACGTGAAGGGATATTCGCTAGACGAGGTTAGGTCTAGGAGCCTTCCTATATATTGGTTATGGTCTGACGTGCCCAGTCAGTAAAGCCAGATGATTTACATGATGGAACTCTGAATGCTTATTTACGAATGCTCCATTATGATATTTGCCAAGCATGAATGCTAACTTAAGATGATATGCCTGTGATCAACATTATGCTGTCTATGTCGACATTTGTTCCTGTAACCATACACGTACTGTCCAAGTGTGCGTCTCATTAAATGTTATAAAAAGACCACCGTAGTTCCAGTACTTCTTGAATTCGAACAGTGTTAGTATGAGTGATGTACTACCAACTTGTCAACTCTATCGAATCATTCTACCATTCGCATTCTGACATTCATATACACACTCATTGTCTACACTCCCATTCTTGTCGGAGCCTCATCACGTTCCAGGACAAGATGACCTGTATGACCAAAACTGTGCTGGGTTTAATGAGTTGACAATCGTTACACTTTACTACACCAGTCCCAACATCTACATTTATCAACTGGTGGACATTCACGTCATTTAACAAATAAAGCGTGATTCAACAACTAGTAGCCAGTATGAGTTAACAACTACACAAGAGTTTAACAACTGGTGTGCCAGCTTCCTGGGTCAACCTGCACAGTGACCATATTGAGAAGTAAACTACTGAGACCAGACGTTCCTTGGGGTCTGTTACGACACACAAATACATCAGCAGTACAACTCTACAGTGATGTCAGCGTGACCTGTCCTGTCGACAGTATGCAGTAAGTAGGTCAGCGTTTGTTGACATTTGGTTCGTTGGACATTTGCCACACAACTGACAGTGTTACACAGCAAGCTTGGTTGAAACATAGAACATTACACATCAGGACTGGAGAATATTTGACAGTGTTTGCGAAAGGAAATGTTATTGAACTGAGAAGTCCTACATCGATTGTTATCATTCACATCAACGATGGAGCTTCTATTTCTGTGTTGAATTTAAAATAATTAGACCAGAAGTATTTGTTTAATAAAGTACCACAGTACTGTACTATTAGGCAGTGTAACTGAGCCTTCTTTACAACACATTCTTTCTGCAACACTCTATTTACATCATATTGCCATACTATTTATGCATTTATGTATTTATGTTTAAATATTTATATGTGATATTTGTTTGTATCCAGCGGGTTGTTGTTTTGGTTGGGCGGTGTCACACAACAGAGTATCCCACGTAATAGAGGGTCTGATGTGTGCGTTTCTATAGGTGCAATTTTCTTGATTGAAAATTTGCTGCGACAGCTGTTGCTATTAGTGTTAGCTGTGAAGACTGTACTCATTGTTGTTTTTGTAATATTCC